>BGNK01000223.1:265468-283525 GCA_003297005.1 Symbiodinium sp. clade A Y106
GTGCCCTGTGCCCTGTGCCCTGTGCCCTGTGCCCTGTGCTCTGTGCTCTGTGCTCTGTGCCCTGTGCCCTGTGTGCTGTGCCCTGTGCCCTGTGCCCTGCCCTCCTGTGCTGTGCCCTCCTGTGCCCTGTGCCCTAGTGTGCTTTTGTGCCCTCTGTGCCCTCCTGTGCCCTCCTGTGCCCTCCTGTCCCCTCGTGCGCCCTGTGCCGCCCTGCCTGCGCCTCTGCCCTCTGCCCTCTGCCCTCTGCTCTCTGCCCTGTATGTTGGGCTGCGGGCGTTTCGGGTGATCCCCATGAGCGCAATCACTTAGGGCTTCAGTTTGACAGCTGTGTCCAAGAACCCTAAACCCTGAATCCTAGACCCTGAACCTTAAACCGTAACCCCTACACTAAAAAAACCCTAGACTGCTTTGAGCAGACTGCGAAGGTAAGGGGTCTGCCTATAGGGTCATACCCACACACCTTTCTGGTGTGCCTACTTAGCTAATTATATAACAGGTCCTAACCACAAAGCATAGTTTAGGGTTCAGGGATTAGGGTTTAGTGTGTAGGGTATGACCTTCTAGTTAGTACTTGATTGACTTCGCTTCGGGCTGGCGCCTGGAGCGAGGGAGGCGTAACTTCGGCGTCAAGCACCATCTTACTTGTCTAGTATCTTAAGGGAACCAACAACTCACCTTTAAGAATACACGGGGGTTATAGTACCCCTAAATAAGGGTTCAAGGTTACCTGCTCTACTACAAAGCCACTTAAGGCAGGTTATCAAAGCCGTCGGTGCTGCGAACAAGATGGCAATCAGCCATGCTGCCGCAGAACCCAGATGGTTTTTCAGTTCCCATAGGGAGCTTATGGGTACGAATTGTGAAACCCATTTACTACGTCCCCGACGCGTCAAGATGCCGTAGGTTCCTTATCAGGCCTTGAGGAATCCTTCTTAAAGAGTAACAGAATAACTAACTTAAGAAAGATGAAAGCTCCAAACCCTAAACTCTATAACCAAATTAACTAACCCAAAGGATCCATGTACCCAAATAGTATATACTTTGGCCCCAAAGTACCAATATAGGGACTACTTAAAGGCCTAAGTATATACTACTTGGGTACATGGATTCCTTAGGGTAACGATAAATTCAGGCAAGCTTCCGGGCCAAGGTAGGTGTTGTGCTTGCACACGGTGCACCTCAGAGAAACGGCTCGGGGCAGTACGAAGTGATAGGTTTCAACAACACGTGCCAGTCTGCCGTCTACTTGGGGTCCTTGGGGTGTAAAATTTAGGGATTATCTATATAAGGTTGAGGGTGCAGGTCTTTTTTTCTCAGGATTTGGGCTCACGGTTTAGGGGCGTAGTTTTCAGGGTTTGAGGATGTAGCTTATGGGTTTGGGGTTCATGTGCAGGGTTTTGATAAACTGGGGGCTAGGGCTTCAAGCACCCGCATAACACTGCAAGCTACCCTGTTAAACCCTGGACCCATAAACCCTTAAAAACCTAAATGTCCCACTAGAAGCAGGATTGCACCATCTGAGTTCCTTGTAAAGCCTAATTGTAATATCTAAACTCACGATCGCTCTGCTCCTATCCGAAGATAAGCAAAGTTTGATTTTGCAAGAGACGAAACATATCCTAAGATAAATCGCGACTATGTAGGTCCCCAAATCCAAAATCTTGCAACCCAACAGACCCACCGTTTAGGAACATGCTAAGGTGAACCTCTATAAGGTTTAGGGTTTAGGCTTTAGGGTTTAGGGGTTTAGGGTTTAGGGTTTGGGGTTTTCCTACACCACCAAGTCCTAAACACCTGTATCGACAACCCTAAACCAAAATCGTACTCGACACCCTAACCGTTGCCACCCCCTTGACCCTGAAGCCCGAACGCCTCAAACCGCTGACCCGGTTTAGGGTTTAGGGGTTTAGGGGTTTGCGGGTTTAGAGGTTTAGGGGTTTAGGGGTTTAGGATTTAGGGTTTAAGGGTTTAGGGTTTAGGGTTTAGGGGTTTAGGGTTTAGGGTTTCCCAAAACCCCAACCCTCAAGCACAAAACCCCTAAACTACTTCCTAAACTCGAAACTCCCAAGCCGTAAACTCCTCAACCCCAACCCTCAAACTCTAAACCCCTAAAACAACCCTAAACCCCAACCCTCAATCAGGAAACCCTAAGTAAGCCCACCTTTGGGGGGATGAGCAAGAGTAGCAGTTCTCGGGGCAGTCCACACACTCCTGGGCGCAGGTTTGCCAAAATAACTCGAATAGGGCTTTGCAGCGGAGGGGGAGGTTTAGGGTTTAGGGTTCGGGGGGAAGGGGGGGCGGAGGTAGCGCTGTATAAATACATTTATATCGGACTTACACGCTTCTACAGGGTATTTCGACCCCTGGTCTATGCTGCAAGATTAGTTGAAGCCGACCAACAAAAAAACACTGCCTATGGAATGCATAAAGATGGTGTGCGCCTGAAGCATCCATGCTGGCAAACAACCTCGCGAATGAACTCGGGTGCCCACCCACCACAAAAAGAGTATCTTGCAGGAAGGCACTCCCACGATCAATGGACTGAAGCGTACGGCGAAAGTCTGGCCATCTGGCCAATTGCCGTCACTAGATCCAGACCTTCCAAAATCCCTTAATTCAGGAATATACCTTAAGTTATAATAGGATCCCTAATATGAATTAAGGTATATTCCTGAATTAAGGGATTTTGGAACGTCTGGGCAAGAACCATCACACCATGTGGGGTTTCCCTAAAAACTCCGAACCCTAGACCCCTAGACCCCTCGCGGTTGAGAGGGTTGTGCAGGGTTTAAAGTGAACCCCAGAAAGTTGGAACATCGATTTAGGATGATTCATGCTGGGATTCCCTTTGCTTTACTTTAAGGGCATGAGGCTAATGATGTTCCAACTTTCTAGCTTCTACTGTATACGGGCTCTGGCAGAAGTGAGCGTCTTATTGCCAGTGAAGTCGGGCTAAGATTCATGAGCGACGAATGAACGCCCTAAATGCCTAGGGTCCATCTGCCCATAGTATATATGTACTTTAAGGCCAAAGTATCTAGCATGTGGGCACATAGACCTTCAGGGATGTTTGTGTCGAAGCAATAACACCCAAAATCTAAGGGGCCTACATACACCGTGGCCCTAGTGTCAAATTTGCTCAATTATATGGACGTGCAAGTTATGCAAAGCCTTGTGGGGGTTCAGGAGTCGAGCTCAATGCGCCACCATAATCACGGTGCTGGGTGTAAAATCATATAGGGGCCTCAATAATTGGAATAGGCGCTCTGGTCGGTTGATTTTCGGACCGCTGTCTTCTGAGGGCACTTTCATTGAGCAGCCACCCTATGCCAGTGGTCTCGAAAATCTGAATCTTCCATTGCACCGTGAAAGCCAAAAGCTCGAGTACTCCGGCCCAGATGCCTGGCGTCTTGTGGCGCTCCACAAACTGCAGGAACGTGGCATTGCTTTGCTGGCGGTTGCGTCCTTGACCGATCCAAAGGGGTGGGTGCCGTCCCATCACTGCCCAGCTGCTCGGTGCATTTGAGGTAGTCGGCGATCGCATGGTACATGCAGTCGCCGTATGTCACCGATCAAAGTTACCAGAATAGGGATCTACAGAAAATAATATGGTTGCCTTATTGTGGTAACTTAAATAAAATCCCTTAACAAGAGCCCAGGTTGTTCCTGGCTGCAGCCTCACAGGTACGCTTGGTGCCAACAGCGGGGCCCTCATCCATCGAAGCCAAACCCCGAACCCTACACCCCAAACCCCTAAACCCTAGAAGCCGTACTCCCCTGAATTGAAGCCGAAAACGGAAGACGGCTGAGCTCCCACAGCAAAGACTGAAACGCCGGACATCTAAAACCAAAGCCGAGCCGCCTAAGACACTCTCAGTCAACCCCACTCCCTACCCCAATTCGGGGCATGAAACATATGATGGTAAAGTGAGACAGCGACTATAAGGGCAAGAATTCTTCCTGCCCCTATATTTAACATCTGAGACGCAGGCCCCTCCGATGTAGTTGCCAGGTGCCTGTGCACCATCCATGCCGCGCCTGGAGGCGGAGTAAAACAAACAGAACCCCTTAACATTATGAACATAACATTAAGACTTGCATGGGTTGTGTGGCATGTTATGGTATAGTCGCAATAAAGGCTCCCTGAAGAATAGTCTCGGTAACCTAGGTTTGTATTCAAGTTACCGTAGCCGAGTATGACCCATAAGATAGGCACTTGACGGGTTGTATTTGGCTAATGTAGGAAGCTGATTAAGAAACCCTAACACCAAAATAGTAGGATTCATATAAGGAATCCTAATAAAGGCCCAAGGTTTCTTAATCAGGCTCCTACATTAGGGTTGTCTTCAAGAGTCCAAGTACCCCATAATCATAGACTCTCCAACATCCTAACCTACATAACATAACCCTAAACCCCAAACCCTAAATCCTAAACCCGAAACCCCCTACATAACTCCTTATATGAATCCTACTATTTTGGTGTTATAGGCCCATCGGGCAGGCGGTCTGGGTGAGGGTTTACTAATTTACTAGGGCGAGACGTCCTCGGGCCCGGTCAAGGTCAAACTCTCCTGGAAGGAAAATGCCGGTTTAGGGGTTGAGGGGCTTAGGGTTTAGGGGTTTAGGGGTTTAGGGTTTAGGGGCTTTTTAGGGGTTTAGGGTTTTCGGGGTTTAGGGGTTTAGGGTCTAGGGTTTCGGGGTTTCGGGGTTTAGGGTTTAGGGTCTAGGGGTTTCGGGGGTTTAGGGTTTCATGCTCTTCGGCAGGCGCAGCAGGATCTGGATCTTCTTGAATCTTCATTGATCCCTCTGCTATCATAATGGTTGCCGAAAGGGTGACCTGCCAATATTGGTACAGTTGGAAAGTCTAGTCTGGCACTCCTGATCTTTAACAGATCCCCTAAGGCTCCATGTAGCCACATAGTATATACGTAGGCCTTAAAGTACCTATATAGGAACCCCTTTAAGGCCTAAGTATATACTATATGGCTACATGGAGCCTTAGGGATCTTGGCAAGAAACTGCGGAGAGACGCCGGTAGCGCTCCCGTTTCTCGCAAACTTGGACTTGTCGGCTGCGGCACTTAGTTGCAGAGCTTGGGAGTAAAGTACAGGTGTTCTCAGTTTTATGCCCGGTCCCCAAAGAGTCCTAAGTAATTACATAGTAGAAAGTAGGGTTTGCATCATTGGAACTAATAAAAAAGGTTTGGGAAAGTATTCCCCATGTAGGTACCGAGGACCCTGTGGGGTCGTGAGGATGCTATGCAAAGGTATGGTTCCGAAGGACGGGAAGTCGAGGGGAAGTGCAAGCACCATCCGGACACTAAACCCTAAACCCTAAACCGAACGGTTCAGGGTCTAGTGTCTAAGGTATGTAGCTGCACAGACTGACGGGGTCCATTGTAAGGGCTCCATGAAAGGGCGTGTGCGGAATGGTATTTAGTCTTCTGAGGCTTCGGAGGGCTTAGGGCGCGTGGCTTTGGCTCTAGACTAGAAGCCCTGTAAAACAGAAGCCAGAACAGTTAAACGTTAGACTAGGGTTATGGCTGGTTTCGAATCCTGCTAAACAAAACGTCTAGGGTTGGAGAATGAGTCTCTTCGGCAAGCGATGCTGCAACTAGGCCTTAGGGTGGACGGGGCTTTGAGTTTTCACCCTCAGCCCTCAACCCTAAACCCTAAATCCTAAACTCTAAATCCTAAATCCTAAACCCTCAACCCTAAATGGAGCTTCGAAGCCAGGCCTTGGAAAGGTTCCCACCGGACAGAGCGCTTTGGGATGGCAAGCGCCGTCGTAGAGGTAGTAGTCATTCTGACCTTACAAGGTTAGGGTTGGGGTGATATTGAGTTTATTGTTTAGGGTTGTTCTGTCCTTGTACGGTTACCCTAGCGCTCTAAGGACTCATATGTTCAGGCTTGTTGGTGCCAAATACCATACTATCGATGGCTTTTTGGACTATGTTGAGCCTTAGGGTAAGGTTGGTGTTCGGGGTTTAGGTATTGGGTTTAGAAAGTTTAGGGTTAGTCGACCAGATTCCGTAAACGGTTATATAGGAATTCCTACAAGGGTCATGCAGCAGTTTGGGGCTTGGGGGCGTTATCGAGAAAGAAGGCTGCGAGGTTCGGGGAGATGGCCGTTTGCGAGCTCGTGTTGAGGAGATAAAACCCTAAGGCTCCATGTAGCCATATAGTATATACTTAGGCCTTAAAGGGGTGCCTATATAGGTACTTTAAGGCCTACGTATATACTATATGGCTACATGGAGCCTTAGGGAAAGCCGGGGTCGCGAGTTTAATCAGGTTTGGGAGCCTACGCATTCAGAGCCGAGTTCTCATTCGGGTTTAGGGCTTTTGGGATTGGCGGCTGGGGTTTACAGTCTCGGGTTTAGGGTCGAGTTCAGGTTCCGGTTTTGGGGTTGAGGGACTGAGTGCTGGGATTTGAAGGCTTCGGGCAGTAAGAGTTTCGGAAATTTAGGACGAAGTGTATGCCGTAAGTAAAATTCGGGGCTTAATGGGGATTCCGAGTTCAAACCTAGAATAAAGCCAAATCGCCTGAAGCCCTAAGCACAGCCCTCACCCCTCGCCGAACCCCTACCCAACCCCCCCCCAAAGCAGGTAAAATAGCGGCCCAATACCCATAAAATGCTATACTTCTGCATGAATCTGAAGGCCCCGTGTTACTCTCCGAGACCCTGATAGGCCCACGGCACCCGACTCTTCACTGGGCGACTGCTTCTGGCAGGCAAACCTTAAAGGCCCCCCGCCCCGGGATAACCCCCACCCCCCCGAGATCCCGGCAAGACTCGGCGATGATGGTCAGAGACTGGTCCGGGTCGGTCCCCTGAGCTTCGAAGTCTGAAAGGAGGAAGAATTTAGGGTTGGGTTTCGGGTTTAGGGATTGAATATAGTTTCTCATTTCATAATGATTCCTTTAAACGGCAGGTCCAGAAAATGTATTCAAGTGTGGTGCTCTAGAACCCAAATTCCCTGTGCTACTGAAAGGATCAGGAGCCGTAGTAAGCGATGTACGGGCCTTGAAAATTAGAATCGGGACTAAGGAGCCGTAAGGGACAGTATACATTATTGTAATGCGATGTATGCAAATTTCGCCAGGAAGGACTTAGCTTAAGTTTAGCATCACGCACTGCCGACAATAACCCCAATTACACTGCTTGCTTTGGGGTGTAGGGCTAGGGTTTGGGGCTTGGGTTCAGGGTCTATGGTTAAGGGTTACGAATCTGGAAGGTTTAGGGACTGGGCTCAGGGTTTGGGATCCAAAAGGCCTGGGAGTTAGGGTTGAGACATGCTCGCCGCCGAGCAACCGCCAGTGCGGTGCTGCGGGTGGGATGCGTGCGAAAGTGAGATATAGAGCCGTTGGCAGCCAAGGCGGCATCCAAACATAGACTTTCAGTGCCAGCACTATGCCGACGACTGCCCTCTCAGGCGCCGCTTGGCCATTTCCCCATGGTGCGCAGTCCTCCTCGGCTTCGCGTACGTGGACAAGTGCTGGACCATCACATCCTGCGAAATCCGGAAGCGAGTGCACTGCAAGGCAACCCCATGCTTGCGACCTGCCTCAGCCGCCACCTGAAGCACTTCGAGGGCTTCAGTCTGGAGGATGAAGTCAGGCGAGACCATGCTCTGAATCAGTCTCTGCCAGCCCTAAACCCTAAACCCTCAACCCTAAACCTTTGTGCCTTAACCAGAGGATGGAGCCAGGAGAATGACTCAAAGCTGTTCCGATCCTTGTATTACTTTCAGGCCCGCCTTAGTCACGAGCAGAGGCTTGCAGCGTCTTAGGGACCATCATTACAACTCTAGGACTGAATCTCATAGATCCATACGGCTCATGGACAAAATCCTGCATGACCCTAAGGACCCTAAACTATGGGAATTATGGTATATTCCTTATAATGGGTAATGCAGGATTTTGTCCATCAGCCGTATGGGAGTTTCCAAGAATTAGAGGCGTACTTTATTTTGGTCTCCATATAATAAGGATCCTAGTATTTGGGGTACTATATTAGAGTCCCCTATGTTCGGAAACTCCCATATGACGTAGGGTGACTCCCCTCTACATACTCAGTTGCCAAAATGTACACACAATGCCCTGCGCAAGGAGCGCTGTTTGAACTTCCCCTAACACCCATTACAAGCCCGAGTTCATTTTTCCTTCTTGCTGCACCATTGCTTCAAACATGCAGCTTCCAGAACTGTCGGATGTAAGAATTTAGCAGGCTGGGCGTGAGTAGAGTTGACTATAGTCTGTGAACGTACCTACTTTGTAGGATTGAATAGGATCCTGTCAACCGCAAACCGTAACCCTAAGCCCTGAGACCCTAAAACCCTAAACCCTGAACCCCGATACCATAAATCCTAAAACCTGAAACCCTCAATCCTAAACCCTGGAACCCTAAAACAGACAATTCTGCGCTTAACATGGCCCAAGAGGGTGGGCTGCGTTCATGAAGCTGTAAGACTCTTCGCCCGAACATTCCAAAATTGCGATCCTCCACCCCTCAACCCGTGAATAAAGAGCTTTACTAAAATTCGAGCAGGGTCTGCTATGACTAGTACAGTAGATTTGGTTATCAATAGTGGTATTATTCTACTAAGGAGCCCTGAGGAATAAAAGTATCAGTATTCAGGCTTCTATATTCAATCCTACTCAAACCTCAATTGTCGGCAACTCTCCTAAGCAAACAAATGCCACAGTCTGCCGCGAAGCCACGACCTTTGCATTCGGCGACGAGCACGCGTAGTCGTTGACCCTGCCGCGCTCCGCTTAAGCTCACAGCTTGTGTTATCCATGGGCCAAGCGGCAGACCAAACCCCAGAGCATGGTACTTTATGACCCTGAACTTACGGAGTATAGGTGTATCACCCTTAAACTTCAACAAAACAAGGGGTTGTTGCACCCACAAGTCAATAATATAACTCTGAAGTCCTAAACATCAAGACCTGAACCTGTAAACCCTACCTTAGCCCCAAATAACCTACCTTTTTGAGGACTTACATAAGGAAATCATAAAAGGGAACCTGAGAAAGGTAGGTTCTTTAGGGTCAAGGTAAGCCCTACTTTTCTGCCGAAGCCCAAGCCGAGTGAGCAGAGTAGCATGCTAAGGGGTCCTAAGTACCTAAATGGGAATAAGTCCCCAAACCATCATAGTAAATCCCATTATGGAACCCCTACTTTCTACCATGTAGTTACTTAGGACCCTTTGGGGAGTGCTGTAAATAAACGCCAGCGGTGACTCCAAGGACCTGGGTTTTTTAGAGTCATACCCTCCCGGCGAACCTAAGTAACTACATGGTAATGGTAGAAAGTGGAGTTTCTAGAAGAGGAGTTTACTATTATTGTCAGGGAAAGTATTACCCTTCCGGCGAACCTAAGTAACTACATGGTAATGGTAGAAAGTCGGGTTTCTAGAAGAGGAGTTTACTATTATTGTCAGGGAAAGTATTCCCCGTATAGGTACTTAGGACCCTTTGGTCCTGTATATCACGGGCTCAGGGTTTAGGGGTTCGGGATTAGGGTTATGGGTTTAGGGCTCATAGAACCTTCTCTTTCGGCAGGGTCCGTACGAATTATATATGAGGCCTTGCAATAGGAACCCGCAAACAAAGTAGGTCGTGGGTAGTTTAATAGGTTGTGGTCATAGCTACATATACTCCAAATATGCTCTTCCACAGGGTGCGGGGCTACTGAAACCTAGAAGAGACCCATGCAGAGTTGAATTGAAGTGACGTCAGACTTGAGGGTGCCGGGGTTCGGGAGTCTACAGTGAACCCCAGAAAGTTGGAACATGGCTTTAGGAGGATTCGTGCAAGGATCCCTTATAATTTACCTTAAGGGCATGAGGAGAATGATGTTCCAATTTTCTGGCTTCTACTATAGAGAGATCTAGACTCAATTTATAAACATTAAGTTTCCGGTCCGCCTAAATCACATACCTTATGCTATACACCCTGAAAGCAGCTATTTGGTGGCGAAAGCTTCCTGAGATGTGCCATGGCCAACCACCCTAAATTATATCCTAAACACCCAGATCTTCCAAAATCCCTTAATTAAGGAATATACCTTAATTCATATTAAAAATCCTAAACTCAAAGTATATTCCTTAATTAAGGGGCTTTGGAAGGTCTGGGCACTTGAAGAACGTGAGCGACGGGCAAAGCCTCGGTGAGATGCAGCATAGAGCGCCGTTGAAGACTTACCGCCACTCCCTAATGGGCAACGAAAAAAAGAACCCCAAACGGAACACTCACAAAAGCCCTTAGGGCTTAGGGTTTAGGGTTTAGGGTTTAGGGTTTAGGCTTTCATAGTCTTCATTGCCTTCATGGCCGCCTGCACCTTCATCGTCTTATTCATGGCTTTCATGGCCGAAGGTCTTTTGTTGGGCTTGCGCGGCTTCTTGTTGTGGTCCTGCTGCTGCTGGGTCTCAGTCTCCTCCATATAGTCAGCATCCGCTGTTGGTGGGTCTTTGAGCTTCCACGTTTCAATGGGCCGGATCATCGGCACTGACCGTCATCTGTGTATGAACTTCGCAGCAGCACTCCGGGGATGCAGGGCTTGAGAGGCTAAACCCCTGTGTGGCCAAGCAGTTCAAGTCATAGGTTCATGGTTTTAAATTTTAGGGTTTAGGAGTAATTGGGGTCTAGGGAGGTGTAGAATTTAGGGTTTAGGGTTAGCTCCTGGAGGTCGTCGTGCTTGTGCCACATGACACGATCATCGACAAATGAACTGGCATTCACGGCCGAGCTCTGCTCGACGGTGGCACTCCATAGACGCATGAAGCATGCTGCGAAGAGTGGCGAGAAAGGACATCCTTGACCCTAAACCCCTAAGCCCAAATAACCTACCTTTTTAAGGACTTATATAAAGAAATCATATTAGGGAACCCTAAAAAGGTAGGTTATTTGGGGTCCAGGTAATCCACTAAAACCCTAAATCCTGAAACCCTAAACCCAAAACCGCTAAGCCTCGCAGGGGCCGAACCCGGTCCAGGCAAGCATGGCCGCAAACTCCATCAGCCTCCATGACGTAGTTGCTGAGTTCATAAGCCCCAAAAAGTTTACACTTTCAGTTTTATAGCGGGGCTATTATCCCTAAAAGTCTAAAGTGTATCCACTCAGCTACTAAGATGAACCATTGTAGAGCTCCTTGAGGGCTCCAGAGGTGCTCCAGCAGCTCGAAAAGGAGCTGCTGGTCGATCGAGTCGAAAAAATTCCTGAGGTCCTGGTTGACGTAGACAGCCAGGTCGGGTCCAACAGCTGATGCACATCGAAAATGCTGCGCTGAGAGATGCCACCGAAAATGGTATCCTTTACATCACCCTGGTAGGATCCTTCAGGGAGTCCTTATAGTACCGTTACAGATCTGTTCCAAGGATACCTTAAGGCGTCTTCGTCTGAGCTTAGGTTCTCTGCTTTGCGGCATGAAGGTTTAGGGTTTAGGAGTTTTGGTGTAGGGTTTCTGGTTCGACCCACACGTGGCTAAACCTCCAACGTAAACTCTAAAACCTTGCACGCTAAAAAAAGTTGAAGCAGGTTCTGCAGCACATGATACAATACTTATTCGGGGCATGTACAAGGGGATGTTGTAGTTAATTCTTCCAAGCCCTGTATCGCCCTAGCTAAACCCCGAGACACCCAAACCCAAATGCCCTAACCTGCAACACCAAACCGTTTATGTTAAGCCCTAAACCGCAAACATCTAAGGACCTAAACCTCTAACGGTAACCTCTGCGGTGACAAGATCGGGAATTAGAAATACACTATCAGTTAGCTCAGGCGTGCTATACTATATAGTCTAGAGGGACCCTACACCTTTGAATCAAGAACTACTCAGTCTCCGCATCATTTTGGCTTTTCCTAGAAACCCGAAGATGGGAAACTGAGCTTTACATGTCAATCACAACAGAAGATAGTCACTACAACCCCGGAACAAACCTTATAACACTAAAATGAACAGGACATGCAGCACCAAGCCTGCAGCTGCGGCAGAATCGCCCTTCCGCCTGCCACTTTGGCACCTAGCCGCTGTCGGCTAAGGTCCGGGAACTCCCTACAGCTTGAACGCTAAACCGGGGTACACTTCCAAAGATACATGTTGAACAGGTCTGTGTGTGTAAACCCTCAACATCCATAAACCCTGAACTCAAAAAAACGGTTGAGGGTTTGCAGGGTTTGGGGCTTCGGGTCTTGGGATAAAAGGTCCAAAACTTAAGCCTTAAAACGTAAACCCTCAGCTCTGAGCCCCAAACCCTAACTTGGGGCGGGAAGTTTCCGTAGACACGGCCTTCTGATCATGGAGTCGGTTCAGGGCCTCTGCCCTTCGAAAATCCACAAAATAAAGCCCTGGAACCATGAGCGAGTTCTCTGTCGAAGAGTAGGATACCTTTTAAACTCTGCGAGGTGTCATGTTCGGATCCTGTAGAAAGTAGAAAATCTACGTAAATAAGACAAGCAGGAATTGACGGTTGAGGGATCAGCTTGCCTCGAACTGTCCCTTCCTAACACAGGCTTCTTGAAATGGTGCACCTCATTTTACGGTGAGGGTCAAGCGTGTCAGGCTGAGAAATCAGGCACATTGAGGTTGATGACGCAGCTTATACAGTAGAAGCTTAAAAGTTGGAAACCCAGTAGCCTCAGTCCTTAAGAGGAATATATAGGGAATCCCAGCACTATTTGGCCTTCATCCGGTTTGCAACTTTATGAGGTTTACTGTAGTGGGGGTTCAGTGCAAGGTATGGGAAGTGACCTTGACATGTAGGGCTTAGGGCCTGTAGGATCCTCAAACTCCCACCTCGAGTGCGCCGCCCGAGCGTGGTCGTCATGTACTAACTAACACACAGCATGGCCTCAAAGGACGGACTTCGCGGCCAGCAGTAGCCACCGCCCAGGTCCGGCCAGCCGTGCTTTGGGAGCCTTGTGGGTACGTCCGGACTCCCGGTCGGTCAGGCTGCCGTAGCCATGAACGGCTGGCTGTAGGGAAGTTCGGGTGCCCGATGCACGAATCGATGAAACACTGGACCGTATGGATTTGAAAAACCTCCCGTCGTCTGCAGGGTCCAAAGTCGCGAATTGGACCGGGTCTCGTTTGCAGGAGGCGTTTGCACGAACCACTTCTTCTAGATTCTAGACCTGGTGAGGTCACGACATTAAGCCGAATTGAGCTCGGCACGAGACCGTGGCGGATAATCTAGACTTCCGCCTCAGGATCTGTGGAATGCATGGTTGACTCGCCTGGATCCAGAGCCGGCCCTATCCTAAATCCCCAGCCCTGAACCCTATATCAGCCCTGAAGGCTGCTTTAGCACTTTGGCTGGAAAAGAACGAGATTTGTCCATGGATGGGCTGTAGCTATCCCACACGAAACCCAACCACAACGAAATCCCTAGCCTCATAGATGGACACTCTGTAATAGTTCAGGGTCAAGGGGCAGAGCATGCGAGTCCAAGATACTTAAGAATTAAGGGTTCGAGTGGGCTTGTCGTCTTCAGCGCTGCCCTCATCCAATGCAATAAATAAACCTTGCACGACAGGTTAAAGGTTTCGGGGGTATCCCTATAGCCCGACACCCTCAGCTATCTAACCCTCAATGGAAATTCATCCCTAAATTAAGCACTAATGCAAAAGAGTCTAGTGCCGCCTCCACTTCATAGTAGTGCAGAGGACATGACCTCCATGTGCGGTGCCCGGTTTGGCTCGGGTTCAGTGCATAGGGTTCAGGCCGGGTTCAGGAAAACCAGCGTATCTTGCGTTTGGCGCCGCGTTGACTCCAACATAGTGGACTGTATAAGTAAGACATCATTGTGTTTCTTGTGGTTCCCTCCAATTTTTAACACTATAATATACCAGAAAACGCTACTCTAAAAGATAGGCCCCCATACTAAACCCTATACAAAGCCCCAACATAGAACCAGTGTAGATCTCTTGGAACTCATGAATGGAACCATATTCTAGCTATCCCGATGCCTAGATCAGGCTAGTCCTTGGAGGAGTCCCTAAACCCTAAACCTAAACCCTAAACCCTAAACCCTAAACCCTAACCCTAAACCCTAAACCCTAAACCCTAAACCGAAGTGTGTGACCGGCACTGAACGGAAGTCCTGGAAGTCCCCACTTACCGCGCTGCCCCAAGTTTGTCCCTACCCATAGGCTCCATAGTAGTTCCTTTTTGGGATTACCTTATAAGATTCTATATATGAACCACAAAAAGGAACTACTATGGAGCCTATGGGTATAAACCCTAAACGACCCGAAACCTTAAACCCTAAACCCGCAACCCTAAACCCCTAAATGGCCCTTTTTTCTCCATCTGACTCAAGCCCCAAGGACCCCGCGGCGTTTATGAGTATGAGCTAGTCTGAGGGTTCCTATAAGCTGTAAGCCCTTAATGAATCAAAACCTAACCCAAACCGCCTTATGAGTGCCTTGCACTCTAGAGGGATCCATAATATGGTCTAGGCTTTCTGCCTGAACTTAGGAGTATACCACCGAAATCTTTAGAGAAAACCTTCAGCTGATTTGAGGCCACTGTCTCAAACCCGTCCAAACCCTATTAAAAAAACCTGCGCGGCCACTGTAAAATATAAAAGCCTTGTACAACCCCCTAAACCCGAAACCCTAAACCCTAAACCCCGAAACCCTAAACGCTAAACCCCAAAACCCCAAAACCCTAAATCCTAAACCGAACCGTATGGAAGTCCTACAAAGTCTGGGGCTTTCTGGGGGAGTCCTTGGAGGCCGGGACAAGGGTTCGGCTACCAGCTGCAAGGGTTCAGGAGCCTTTTTAACAGGGTTTAGGGGTTTAGGGTTTTAGGGTTTAGGGTTTTAGGGTTTAGGGTTTCAGGGTTTAGGGTTTAGGGGCTTAAGTTTCGGGTTTAGGGATCGCGAAATCAGTTTAAAGAACCCCATAGAACCCCCTTTGAACAACGAAACTACGATATTCTGCTTGAGCTGACGCCGGTTCACAACTCCTACCACGATATCCTGATTTGGGGTTTAGGGGTTTAAGGTTTAAGTATTACACCGTTTAAGATCAGAGTCATATGCTTAGGACTTTAAGGGGCTTGAAGGATTGAGGGATTTGAGGCTCCGACTTTAGGGCTTGGGGGTTAAGGTTTGTTATACAACATGGGAGTTTCCGAAAATTAGGGGTACCTTATTTTGGGGTCCTTATAATGAGGATCCTACTATTTAGAGTACTATATTAGCTTCCCCAATTTTCGGAAACTCCCACATAGGTTTCAAGGTTTTCAGGCTTAGGACGAGACACCCTCTAACAACCTCCGGTGGCGGCAACTGCTTCAGCTCTCCGGCAACGGGAGGCACGCTAAAGCGGAAACCCTAAGCCCTTAACCCTGATTCTTCCGGGTATAATGTGCCGAAGGTAAATTAGCGGGAACCCCATGCAATAGCAGTACATTGCCAATCTGTATTAGTCCCCAACTCTCCACCGGAACCTCCCATACAACTAAGCGCAAAAAAAGCCCGAATCACAAAGAACTGGAGCCCGACCCTCTTTAGGGAGCGCGCTTCATACAAACGCCCTGATGAAGGTAGAAGAAGTTGTTGCACTCCTCGCATACCTGCAGAGGCTTGCTGTGCGAGGCTGCAGGCTCAGGCTTCACCTATAGTAGAAGCCCAAAAGTTGGAAACCCAATAGCCTCAATCCTTAAGAGTGATGTATAGGGAATCCCAGCACTATTTGGCCTTAATCCGGTTTCCAACTTTATGGGGTGTACTGTAGACCCCCCAACGACCCTTTATTGCAGCCCCGAATTACCTCTTAATGAGACATCTCAGAGCCGTTTGTTACTTGGGGTGTCCTGGCAGGGTTCAGGGGTTTAGGCTTCAGGGTTTGTCGAGAGTTGAGTGCTAGGGGCGCGGCGCTCAGCTGCATGTATATGCGCAAACATGACACACGCACGCGCACACACACACACACGCGCGCGCACACATTCAGTACTGATCCCATATCACTAAAACATCTTCGCAGACGGTTTAGGGGTTCATTACAAGCCGTAGTGTCTCTTTCTTAGATCAAGCAGCTCGCAGGCGGTTTCAACGTCGACGACTGGAACACTATCAAGTATAACTTAATATAGCAGTCAGTGCAGAGTTATGACAACAATAAAGCAAAACCCTAAACCCCAACCTCATGCAACTGATGATTCAATCAACATGAAACAGCACCATTTGGCCCTACAGCTTGGATGGGGGGAGGCATATATGGCCTTCCTAGTAGGTACAAAAGTAATTAATGAGGCAAGTCACGGCCCTCACCTGTTTCCATGTACGGAAGCTGCTCTTTGTCGCTTGCATCGACCCCATAGAGCAACACCTTGACCTTCTCACTTGGAGGGAGTCTCTACAGTGTCTCCTCCCTGCCCTCCAAGATCTGGCCCAGAACCACGTGGACCAGTCGGTCCGGCAGGTTCTTCCATCGGGCCACCTTCACCTCCTCCTCCGGTGCCGCGAGTTCCTCGCTTCAGCAACCTTTCTTAGCATTCTTTTCAGGACCATCATGCTCGGATGCCTATAAAGTCTTCATCAAAGGAGGCCAATGCTCTGTTAATAACGATGGAAGTCATGTCCCTATACTCTACGACCTCAAGAAGCCTTGATAGAACCCCTCAGACCTGTTGGGGCTCCTTTGCGGATGCCTCTAAGGCTTTGTTTAAGACTTTTGTGAAGCTTCGAAGAGATTAGGGTTCCTTTTGGGGATTAGGGTTTAGGGTTTAGGGGGAGATAAGGGTTCCTGCCTTACGGGTCCTGAAAAACTGGGGTGCTCTGTCGGACTTCCGAGACTTCAGGGGTACCCAAAGGCTCTCAACATCTCAACAGGAGATTTCGGACCCTGCCACGGAGGTACTTAGGACCCCTAGCGTGATTCGGTCTTGAATCGACACTCCGAGGACCGCCTTAATAACTGGAATAGGGTGTATGGTTGCGGTGTGAGGTCAAGGGCAGAGTGTACTATAACAGGATGGGGTCTGCGACTATTGCGGAACAACCCCCCAAACAGAGAAGCCGGAAAACCCTAAACCCCTAAACCCCTAAAACCTAAACCCCTAAACCCCTAAACCCTAAACCGTTCATCAACAGCCTAGTCTCCTGCAAGCCCGAAATACCTTGCACAAAGTTGTCAGCCCAAAGCCATGACATTTACCAATGCTGTTACCCAGAGGCTCCATAGATGCCATAGTAGCTCCATTTTGAATTACTTTATAGGATTCTAAATATGAACTACCAAAAGGAACTACGATGGCCTCTAGGTAGTGGACCGGCCACACAAGAACGGGAACCTAAGTTGACTCAGCATAGGGTCCAGATTCGTGCCGTTATCTTACTTGTCCAGTTTCCAGACCACTACCGGTTAACGGTTAACCTTTGAGAGTATAAGAGTATAAGAGGGTCAAAGAGGTTAAAGTTACTTGCAAGTTACATCCGCGACTAGTTCTGGCTTGACAGGCCGAAAGCCAACCCTGCAGAACAACCTTGCGAAACAACAACAGATGCTAAACTTCTACGAATGCACCGTTTTGTTTTGTTTTCTATCTAGCAGGCTCCATGAATTGTTTACGATGCTTGATAAGCTTCATGGCGTCTTGCGATATATTCTTATATAGGGGCACCTTACTGATACAAAGTCCCGTCAAACTCCGCCAAACCCCAAGAAAACCCATGAACACCCATTTCAACACCTATATACCGAAACAACCCAGCAGAAGCCCCACGCACCGTTAAAATGATACCAGAAAACTATGACAACAACACAACTTCCAATCCTAAATCCCAAAACCCTAAATCCCGAACCCTAAACCCCAACACTAAAGCACCCGAGTTCGGCCTGTAAGCTCTGGCAAGACCCGCAGTTGTCGGGACACGGGACGCAGATCCCGGGCTCCTCCGGCGAGTGTGTGTGTGTGTTGTGTGTTGTGTGTTGTGTGTTGTGTGTTGTGTGTTGTGTGTTGTGTGTGTGTGTGGGTGTGGGTGTGGGTGTGGGTGTGGGTGTGGGTGTGGGTGTGGGTGTAGGTGTGTGGGTGGGTGGGTG
>BGNK01000224.1:0-48818 GCA_003297005.1 Symbiodinium sp. clade A Y106
ACCTGCAGGATTTGGGGGAGCTGTGAGGTCCATTGCACTACCAAAGGACTGTACAAAGCTACGGCTGATAACCTATTGTTAGCAACAGAACGCACGGACTTTTTGTTCACTTGAGCCAACGTCGTAACGTAGGTAAAACACTAATATACGTACACAAAAGGATTAAAAACAGTTAGGGTTTAGGGGCTTCGGGGTTAGGGTTTAAGGTTTGGGAGCCAAATCTTTCAATATCCCTTAGATAGTAGGATCCTCAGTATGAGTTATAAGGTTCTAAGGTATATCTTACTTTGATTAACGGATTTCGGAAGATCTGGAAAGTCGGGGTTGCTTTGTTTAAGCTCCTGCAAAATCTGCTCATCATGGCATGGGAATTAGGGCTTAGGCTCTCGGGTCTAAGGGTATTTGGGATATTCGAGCCTTGGGGTCGTTTCAGTGGTTGGGCATCAGGGTCGGGAGTCAGGGTCCACGGGTGGCCGCAGGACATGGGTCTAAAGAAAGAGCTAGAGTTTAGGGTTTAAGTAGGGCTTATGGCGTTTATTTATAAGCGTTTACAAGGTTTCTAGGGTGAACGGGGCTTTTACTTAGAGGATCATGGGACTTAGTAAGTAAGGTTATAAGTCCCCTAATTGGGGTTATAGGTAATTATAAGTATAGTTACCTTATTTATAACCCTAGTTACTAAGTCCCATGATCCTTTAAGTAGGGTTTTTAGGTTTAAGGGCGTAGGAGTACCCGCCAAGCCGCGGCTCTGCATCCTCCTGACAGAGACAATAAGCGCCAGGGAAGCACGGTTTAGGGTTTAGGGTTTACGCTGTGATAGAGGGGTACTTGCAGGATCCGGGATTAAGGGCTCCTTTCAGAGTTCTGGGAAATCTATCCGGGTTCTCTAGGGTTTCGGGGTTTAGGGTTTACTTGGGGGATCAGGGGACTTAGTAAGTGAGGTTAAGGGTAAAGCTACCCTGTTTATTCCCCTATAGCTACCCAGTCCCACGATCTTCTCAGTAAACGACAAACATCACGAACAGCTCACGTATGTGTAACTGCGTATGCATATGCTCCATGACCCAGGGTTCAACTTTGACTTTGAAGAATCTTCTTTCAAGAAACCTTACAGCAGGGTCCAAGTACCTAGTTATCAGATGCTCTCCAAAATCGTAACCTACATATAAACTATCCTAAGCCCAAGTACCTAATTATTGGGTCCTCTGGACCCTTAGGGGTTGGAGAGGCCTGGAAAGCACTGACAACACTTGGAGAGGCAGGGGACTTGGTAAGTAGGTTCTAAGTAGAGTTATAAGCACCTTAAATGGAGGTACCCAATTATAACCCTACTTATAAACGACTTACTAAGTCCCCTGGCCCTCCAAGCAGGTTGCAAAGCACCGTCCTTGCCCTCTCTCCGCCGGCACAGGAGCACAGGGTGCGGCGCATCATCCCGCTGGTTGTCGATTTGCACCTGCGACACTTAAAAGATCATGGGACTAGTACTTAGGGTTCTAAATAAGGTAACTATACATATAATTACTTATATCCCCAATTAGGGTACTTATAACCTTACTTACTAAGTCCCCTGATCCTCCAGGGGCATTCCTTGTTCTAATACCCAAACCCTAAACCCCATACCGAGATTTTCTATGGCTGGGAAGCTAGGGGCCGCATGGTCGCAACGGTAAAGGCTTGCACTTGGTGGGGCAACCCAAAGACTATTCTAATTATTTAGGCCCCTATAGTATAGTACCGTTTTAGTATCCATTATAGTATCCTTTAAAAGAGCCCTTTAAAGGGAACAACCCAATCGCCAACCGCTGAAGCCGCAAGCCGTAAGCGATAACTCAGAAAACGGCAAGCAGGAAATTATACTATGCAGTGTAGTATGGCATTGTTCTCCGAGGCTATGAGTGGTCGTTGCTGTCCTGAGTGCTCACACAAACCTTTTCGCCAATAGCTACCGGAGTCACCACGACCATCATCATTAAAATGGCCAAGACCACCGCCAGGGCTGTGTGAATCTGTGACGACGACGATGAGCACGACGACGAGCAAGCCCAAGACCAGCACTGCTGAACTAGCTCTTGTCTTGCCAACCCTAAACCCCAAACCCTAAACCCTAAGTATACTTGAAAGTGCTCTTCTGCGCAGCTGATGTTGTCCAGACTCCTTCGGCGACTGGCCAGTCTATGCAGAGCATTGTGCAATGTTCATGTGTGCGTGTGTGTGCACGTTGTGTGTGTGTGTGTGTGCGCGTGTGTGCGCGTGTGCGTCGTGTGCGTGTGCGTCGTGTGCGTGTGCGTCGTGTGCGTGTGCGTGTGCATCGTGTGCGTGTTCTGTTTTTTCATATATGCTGTCTCCAGGCTGNTGTGGGTGTGGGTGTGGGTGTGGGTGTGGGTGGGTGTGGGTGTGGGTGTGGGTGTGTGTGTGTGTGTGCGGGGGAGTAGGGGTGTGGGGGGGAGGGGAGGGCCGCATGGCTAAGAATCCATATATACAAACACTGCCCGACGACTTTCTGCTGCATGAACCAAACGTTAGTCTTTGGCATTAGGTTGAGCTGTCGCTGCGGAAGGAGTTGCGGCTCAGTGCAAATGAGGACCAAGGCCAACTGCAGGGAAGAAACACTAGGGCCCAAGGTGTCGAGGGCTGACTATATGCTTGAGTAGAATCGTACAAATCCGAAGTGTATGTATGTGCACATATATATATATACACACATATACAGGTACTTAAATACACACGTACATACGTACATGCATGTGAATATACAACAATAACGATTAGATCGATGGCTACGATCCGACATGTCTGGCACCCCCTAGAAACCCCAAACCCGCGAAGCCTCGTGGATCTTCAGATCAAGCATTTCCTGCTCAAGGATTCTTGGGGACCCTGATTCGAAAACAAAACTAGGATCTGGGTTCAGGAGCCTAAGCTCCAATATGGGGTCTTTAAACCCTAAACCCCTACACCCTAAACCCTTCACCACTGGCATAGGTTGCCCCATGCTCTGGTTTAAGCGAGCCATAAAGACAAAAGTATGCACACGAAAATCGTCCTATAACTTTAGGGCTGCAACTTTGGAGCTTTGGGTCCTAGACCTTCCAAGAGCAATTCAGGAATATGCCTTAAATCATAATAGGTGATTCCAGTATAATTTAACGTATGTTCCATAATTAAAGCTAGGTCCCTTATAAAGCCTTGTAGCAGCCCTTATAGAACCTTTTAGGCCTTTCAAGGGGGGGACCTATTATTATCCTCCAAACCCCAGATTGAAGGAGCGTTTAAAGATACCTTAAAGGGTACTATAGGGTTCTTTGCCAGGGTCACCTGTTTAAAGCGTACTGACTAGTACGTCGCTTATAAGTTAAGTAGGGTTACAAGCCCAAGGTTAGGGTTCAGGGTTTAAGGCTCAGGGTTTGGGGCACCTCAGAACTCTACTTGGAGGGGCAGGGGACTTAGCAAGTCGTTTATAAGTAGGGGTTATAATTGGGGTAACTCCAATTAGGGTACTTATACCTATACTTATAACCTACTTACTAAGTCCCCTGCCCCTCCAAGTAGCCACCCTTTCCAGGGACTCCGAACATCTTTGAATAAGGAATAGCCCTTGTTCATGATAAGACTAGTAATGGTAATACTAATAACAGTACAAACAAGAAATACAAGTATTTCATAGTAACAAAACAAAGTTAGAATAGGAGCCATGGTATGATTTAAGGGGTTCGGAGTCCCTGGGTCATATGTAACTGCCTTTGTTCGAATCTGCAAGCTGTGCTTCTCTTCGCACAGTGATGATGAGTAACTCAATGAGCTAGTGCCCGATAGTCAAGAACATCGGTAACCTCAGGAACCCCTGGCCCTAAACCTTGTCTGCTCTCCGCCGTGAACCCAAACCCAAAACCATAATTCCTGAACCCTAAACCCCAAAACCCTAAACCCTGAAACCTGAACCCTAAACCCTATAAACCCTGAACCCTAAACGTTAGGCCCTGAACCCTGAACCCTTGAACCCATGAGCCCGAAACCCCGAAGCCCCTTCGAGGCTTCGACCTGTGCCGCGGGATTCCGGCGGTAGGTCAGCCTGGGAGGATTTGCTTTAAGTTGCCATAATGAAGAAACCATATTATTTACCATTGATCCCTATTATGGTAACCCTACACCCTGAAAGACCCCTTATAGAGCCCTTAAAGGAGCCTTTGTAGGATGCCTTAAAGGATCCCTAAATTTCTAACCCCTAAACCCCTAAACCCTACACCCTAAACCTATAACCCCTAAACCCTAAAACCCTAAACCCTAAACCCTTAAAGGAACCCTTATAGGATCCCTAAATTCTGTAAGAAGAGCCCAGCAGCTCGATGCGATCTGCAGTCAGGAGGAGCAGCTCCCGACGGACGGGCTCCTGATGCAAAGGCTTCTATAGATATCTACTAGGGTTTAGGGTTTAGGAGTTTAGGGGTTTAGGGTTTAGAATTTAGGGGTTTAGGGTTTAGGGGTTTAGGGTTTAGTTTGGGTGCTAGGGTTTAGGGTTTAGGGTTTAGGATAATAGTATACTATAGATATATACTCTATATATATATATGCACAATATTAGCACGAACAGAATGTAGCGTGTACTATACCGTACTGCATTACAACATTATATACTGTATGACAGAAAATAGAATACATAGTACAGTCTACTAGCTATGCCAGCTCCATTTCGATGCTAGGGCTTGCCGGTGGCTTTGAGGTCCGAAGCGACCAGACTCCACGCACCGTGTTGAATCCATATGGGAGTTTCCGAAAATAGGGGATCCTAATATAGTACCCGAAATAGTAGGATCCTTATTATAAGGACCCCAAAATACGGTAACCCTAATTTCGGAAGCTCCCATATGGAGGTGCTGACGAGTTTGGGGTTTAGGGTTTAAGGTTTGATACAGCTGTGCTCGGATTTAGGGTTCAGGGTTTAGGGGTTTAGGGTTTAGGGTTTAGGGTTTAGGGTTGAGGGTTTAGGGGTTTAGGGTCTTCAGGCAGGGCCTAAGCCTGTTTGGGCGCTTGGTATATAAGGGGTCCCGGCTCGCGCAGAAAGCGATGCAAAGCAAACTTCGTCACCTCGCCGGTACCCGACTCAACTCTTGCGACTTCAGCCATATCAGGACCCGACCCAATTCACAGATGCTTACCCTAAGGGTCCATGTACTCAAACAGGCTATACTTTGGCCTTAAAGTGGTCCCTAGATAGGTACATTGGGCCCAAAGTATATGCTATTTGGGTACATGGACCCTTAGGGTTATATATTTTCGAGCGCAGCCTTTTAAGGACCAGCCGGGGCTGAGCTAGAAGGATTCAACTACATACCTTCTAGGCCCCCGATGACCCTGAACCACAGTCGAAGCGCCTCATCAGCAGCAGGAGTGCCCTGCAACGTGGAACTGCTCTTCCAAGTGTCGATTCTGCACGTTTATAATATTGAAGCATTTGTTCAGACCACCGAAAACTGACATTCGTTTTTATTTCCATGGAAATACGTACTGTGCGTGTACCTTCTCGGCGAAGTTCTTTCATGGGAGGTTCAAAGTTCAAAGCTCTCTCAGGCATGTCTTGCTGGATGGATCTGGCCTCAGTAGCCTCGTGCGACTAAAAAGCCTTTTCGCGACCCCTTTAAACCCCAGTGCCATTTTCACTACCCGAAACTCTCCCTAAAAACTGCATGTACTTACTTATGGTACCCGTACAGAACCCTCAAATCAACACCACTCAAAGGACCCCTCAAAGGAAGCCCTCAAAGGACCCCTTCAAGGAACCCCTTAAAGGAACCCTTAAAGGAGCCCTGAAAGGAACGGAACCCTTAAAGGACCCCTTAAAGGAACCCTGAAGATTTCTTGAGGCCTGCTTAGGTCGGTTGAGTGCGTGCTCCTAGCCTCGGAGGCTCCTCCGGTTGTTTTAGAGGTCTACTTGGGGCATCAGGGGACTTAGTAACTTTAAAGGCCTCCTGAAAGGGACCTATAGGGGTTCCTTACAGGGATCTATATAATAGGGTTGAGGGTTTAGGGTCTACTTATCTAGACCCAAGAGTAACCTGGAAATAAAAAAGGATGCCCTTTTTGGTTTAAAGGGGCTTACAAAAAAACCTGAACCCTAAAAAACGGGAATAAGGGCCTACTCTAGGTCCGAGACTTGGAGGATCAGGGGATTGAGTAAGAAAAGGGAACTTAAAGGGCTCCCTACAGGGACCTCTAGGGTTGCTTGAAGGGATCTACACAAGGGGATCCACAGGGTGCAGGGTTTAGGGTCTACTTGGAGGATCACGGGACTTAGTAAGTAAGGTTTCTACGTATAAGGGTTCCTAAAATAGCATCTAAAGGGCTTCTATAAGGGATCTATAAGGAGGATCAAGGGACTTAGTAAGCAAGGGTTTCTGTAAGGGCTCCCATAATATAGGTTTCCATAAGGCCTTCTATAAGGGTTCTAGGAGAATCAAGGGACTTAGTAAGTAAGGTTATACGTACCTTAATCGGGCTCTAAGTGATGATAACTACGGTGACGATTCTTTAATATGCGGGTTTTGCAACATATATATATATATATTTATACATATTTATACATATACCACCTCCGTGGCCGTCGGGGCCGGGCCAACACGTCAATTTACAATGTTGAACCTGTGGTGTTGAAACATGCGGAAAATTTTTAACAGAACTTACCTAGAGTCTCCATTGTAGTTCCATTTTTTGGTTAACCAGTTTTATGGTTAGGATCCTATAATAGAGATTTTGGTTTACCAAAAAAGGAACTACAATGGAGACTATAGGTAGGGGTACCTTAAGGTTCCTTTAAAGGGCTACTATAAATAGTACTACAAGGGTTTCTAAAGGGCTCTATAAGGGTTTCGAGCTTTAGAACATTACGGGTACCTTATTTTGGGGTCCTTATAGTAAGGACAAACCTTTTTATACGACCTCCGCGCCCTTGGCGGTCCGGCCGCTCTCTACTTTTTCAAAGCTTCATCACATGGTCATATGGGAGTTTCGGAAAACAGGGGACCCTAATATAGTATCCTAAATAGTACTTGGAGGGGCAGGGGACGTAGTAAGTCGTTTATAAGTAGGGTTTTAATTGGGTAACTCCATTTAGGGTACTTATAACTCTACTTAGAACCTACTTACTAAGTCCCGTGCCCCTCCAAGTAGGGTCCTAATTATAAGCAACCCAAAATACGGTACCCCTAATTTTCGGAAACTCCCATATGGTTACCTTGTTCATAACCCAAGTTGCAAAGTCTCGTGATCCTTAAACTAAAGTACCCTTGGGCCGGAAGTTCGGAATCTTGGTAAGAATGGCGGGGTTGAGGGGTTTCGGGTGCAAAGGCTCAAGGTAACTGCGGCTCGCTCATCGCCTCTCTGGATTAAAGTTTATAGGGTTTAGGGTCTCGGGTCTAGGAAGAAGCCTCTATAAGAGCTCTCTCTCTCTCTCCTTAACCACCCTTAGCACCATAATAACAACAGAGAGTTAAGAGTACGTTAAATAGTCTCTCGGAGTTCTGTTATATTCAAAAACTCGTAATACTCCCTTGGAGTTCAGTCATATTCAAAACTCGCAATACTCCCTTGGACTTCAGATTTGGGTGACTAGGACTTCGAGATAAATGTAAAGCAACATCTTGAACTCCAGACCCCGGAGCAGATCCTGTGTTTAGGGTTTTAGGGTTTGGGAGGGTTTAGGGCTTTAGGGTTTTAGGGTTTAGGGCCTAATTAGGGTTTTAGGGTTTAGTGTTTTGGGTTTAGGGTTTGGGGTTTATATGTATGGGGTTTAGGATATCCGAAGCCCTTAACCCTGAATGTCAAAACCTCAAACACCCTGAAACCCCAGAGCTAGGGCCATCCCATGACATCTTCGCCTCTTTGTTGTGCCAAAGGTGGCTGATGAAGTCCGGCAGCCGTTGGCCACGAGCTGGAGCGAGATTTAGTTTTTAAGGGTGTTGAAAAGATGTAAGGGGCTTCGTAAGGCCTGCCTATCTCTGATCTTGATTTTGCAGGTCGTAGTGAACGTCCAGTTGTCGGTATTAAGATCGATGTAAGCCGCGAAAACCAGGATGACAACGGCCGGCAGTTCCCCCGAGCTTAGTAATAGGGTTTCGGGCTTAAGCCGAGTGCCCCAGCACCGCAATCCCAAATTCATGTACCTTGCTTGAAGGCTCGGGGGACGGCTACACGCACGGTACCATCTGTGGGATTCTGCCTGCATTTGTAGCAGCCCTGGCTTCAACGTAGTGTCTGGGGGTTTCAACATCGACCAAGCAGGGCCTTCAGCTGCAACATCATCTTCGACCCTACCTATAGTCTCCATTGTAGTTCCTTTTTTGGTCAACCAAAATCTCTATTATAGGATCCCTACCATAAAACTGGTTAACCAAAACAAGGAGCTGCAATGGAGACTATAGGAAGCTGCCGTAGCATCCTCCCAGTTGCGATAGTGTGGAACTCTCCCTAAACCCTAAACCCCAAACCCCAAACCGCAGAAAACTGAAAAGCCGATCCCCAAGCCAAAACCGGAAACCCTAAATTCCTGAAACCTAAATCCTCTAAGCCCCGAAAAAGTAAAGCCGGCAACCCTGAACCCTAAATGGAGTAGGGCGGAGGTGAAGCCAGGGGGATTGTAGGGACCCTTTTGGGCATAGCAGGTATACAAGGATGTCAAAGGGCCCATACTTGGGGCTCGTGGCCTCAACCTTAGATTGGTTCCCCAAGAGGGAGTTTCCGAAAATAGGGCACCCTAACAAAGTATCCTAAATAGTAGGATCCTTATTACAAGGATCTCGAAACAAGGGTACCCCCAAATTTTCGGAAACCCCCAAGAAGCGGAGGGGGTGAAGCCGAGAGGCTGTACGGGGCAGCCACCAGAGAAAGGCCCAAGCCCGCCATATTCACGTTCACCTGCTCGAGGTGGGCTTTAGGGCTTCATGGCTTTAGAGCTGTAGGTTTAGGATTTAGGGGTGATAAAGGGTGTCTAGGGCTTTTCGAGGTTCAGGGTTTGTGTAGGGCTTGAGGGCTTTAGGCGGCTTCCGGGACTTTTTGAGGCCGAGGCTTCGGCCGAAGCAAGCTACTGCCACCCAGCCTGGAAGTCGTTGCTGGGCGCGTCCCCTGCGACCTCGATCGCCGATTCCCTGCAAACAGACACGGCTGCTGGCTTAGGGGTGGCTTGTGTGTTGTTTACAATGGATCGCATACTCACCGAAACGGACCTCGGAGTTCTTCATTGAAACGCTCGAGGCCAACAAACACCCAGAAATCCTCCTAAGCCCTATACTTATACCGTAATGCATGAATACGCAATGAACCTTAATCCCTTATCATCCCACGAGCTTTGTCTTGATCACTACACCCTAATCACCTAGCCCAGAGAGCCCAATACCCCTTAATTAAGGAATATAGCTTAAATCATAATATGAAGCCCTATATAATTTTCGCCATATTCATTTTTTCCGGGGTATTGGGCTCTCTTGGAGTAACTTCAGTGAAGCAGTCCTGACATCTTCGCGCACCGTGAAAACCAGGCAATGACCTGCGCCACCGAC
The DNA here is from genome assembly GCA_003297005.1 of Symbiodinium sp. clade A Y106. Classification (NCBI taxonomy): domain Eukaryota; class Dinophyceae; order Suessiales; family Symbiodiniaceae; genus Symbiodinium; species Symbiodinium sp. clade A. The sequence goes on from BGNK01000224.1 coordinate 9,549, forward strand.
GTCGTAGAAGAGCCTGGGGGTTTAGGGTTTAAAATTTAGGGTTTAGGGGGGTGCCGGACACTAGCCCCGGCACTTGCGAGAGTGGATAGATCACGCGATGGCGCGAAGATGCACTTGTGCATCTATGTTCTTCAATCTTCTATCTCTATGTATGTATGTACGTATGTATGCATGTATGTACATACACAGATGTACACAGATAGAATGACAGAGAGTAAGGGAGTGTGAGAGTGAGAGAAAGAGAGTGACAGGCTTGCACGGTAAGCAACCAAGTTGGACTGCTTGAGGCTTTATGGCTTTCTGAGGCTTCGGGGTGGCGGGATGCTGGCTTCGACCGAGGTCTGTTCTGTAAGAGTTTAGGGTCACACTCAGACCTAAAAACGTGGATCTTCTCGACAACCTCAAAATGACGTCAGAACTGACTTCGGGTTTGAGATTTATGGCCGACGGTAGCACTGCTAAACACCCTAATTGAACTCTAAGCCCTAGACCCTAAACCCTAAACGCTAAACACCCTAATTGAACTCTAAGCCCTAAACCGCTAGACAGATTGTCCAGGTCGCGGAATCGACGACCCGATGAGCAAAGGAATTGACTTGCCAGTTTTCCTCGGCATAGCACGTGGAACATCAATGGGCCTGAAATTCTGTCACCCCGGAGGAGCATGCTCTGCCTTTTTTCAAAGGCACTCAGAATCCGAAATGGCCCGAATTCAGCCAAAGACTCAGAAAAACTCTGGGCCCAAAACCGGGGATAGGCCTCGCTTGGAAAGCCGAGACCTACCACCTGTGGACATGATTGGGCTCGCGATTTGCTCGAGACAAATCGGCTACACCACGATTGCATGTTTCGGTCTAGGTACGACGGCGCTGGCGCGCTGCTTTGATTGCAGATGTACAAGTACAGCCCACCCCCCACCCCCCATGCGCAAATTAGGCCTCCGCCTACTGTAAGTAACAAGCCTTGCATCTGAAATTCTAACCAAGCGGGTCCATATTATATATATATATACATACATATATATACATACACATAAATACTGCTATTTTGGAGTTAGGCCCAGAAAAACATAAGGGGTCTATGGAATCAAATTCCATAATATGGACCCTCTGGGTAGGCAGAGATTCTAGTGACTAGTGCCCTAAACCCTAATCCCTCAACCCCCAAAACCCTAATCCATGAACCCTAAACCCCTAAACCCCGAACCCCCTCGACCCTGAACCCTAAACCCCCCCGGGTCGCTTCTTGCGTCGCCGAGCGTCTCCACCTCCACGCGCATGACCAGGGATTCGGCGTTGGGGCTGCGGATCTGCGGCGAGGAGGAGATGATGGCGCTTAGGGGACTGAGAAAGTGGCGAGCCTTATATGCCAGTTTCCGAAAATTCGGGGTACCCTTGTTTTGGGGTCCTCCTATTTAGGGTACTAAATTAAGTTCGGAAACTCCCATATGGGGCTTCTATAATATGGGTTCTAGAGGGGTTTATGGCTTGGGGGGACGAGGGTTTAAGGAATCTGCGAAGAGGATGAGTTCCTTTAAGGGTTCCTTAAAGCGCTCTATAAGGCTGTCTACAGGGTTTAAAGGGTACTCCTTTTTAAGGGTTCCTTTAAGGGCTCTTTGCAGGGTCTAGGAATATGTAGGGGAGATATGGCTACATGGTACCTATATAGAGCGACGAGGATGATACGCTGATGCTTCGGGGACTTAGTAGCAAGTAAAGCTATAAGTAAGGGGCCCTTAGGTTTCTATACGGGTTTCTAGATATTTCTAGATGGGCTCTCTAAGTTAGGGGTCCCTTGTAGGGTCCTTTTTGTATCAGGGTGCCGTACTATTTGGGGGACCTCAAAAGGGCCCCTGCTTTTTAGGGATTAGCTTCACGAAGTCCTAAAGCCCAAAGCCAAGCTTCCCGCCTCCAGGCGCCGCTTTTCCACGGCCGGGTTGGCCCAGGCCTGGACAAAAAATGAAGAAAGAGCTAAACGAGTATATACTGCAGTGGCCTTAGCCAGTAGAATTGTCTAAGTGCGTACAACGGGATAGTTTGGTATTTGGAGTTTCGGCAGGGGCAAGCTTATTGATCGGGCTTTTGGGGCGTGGGATGTGGCCTGGAGAATTGATTGGACTAAGGTGTTGGCTGGGGTTTATTTCTCACACACATTAAATTTCTCACACACATTAAACCCCAAACCCTAAACCGATTTTAGGGTTCGGGTGCGAGGGTTCGAGAGCTACAGGCATGGCGGAGAAATTTGCTTTCAGCTTTCAAGGCCTAGACTATCCGGCTTTCACCAGATTTCACCATGCACTGATGGGCCTCCAAAGAAATCAAAGCAAAACGCTGAGCCCCAATACCTAAACCCTCAACCTAAACCCTAAACCCAGAACCCGAAACCCCTAAACCCTCAACCCTAAACCCTGAAACCCTAAGCCCTGAACCCTCGCTGCAACCCAAGGCACGAAAGGCCGCCTTGCCTGGGGCTCCAAACGGAGAGTGGCCCGGCTTCGGGTGGAGCCTGCAGCCTGCAAAGGGGTTCGGGGCTTAGGATGCTTTAGGGTTAGGGTTATAGGGTTTAGGGTTTAGGTTATAGGGTTTTAGGGTTTTAGAGTTTTAGAGTTTTAGGGTTTTGGGGTTTAGGGCTTTAAGGTTTTAGGGTTTAGGGTTTTAAGGTTTTAGGGTTTAGGGGTTTAGGGGTTTAGGGGTTTAGGGGTTTGGAGTTGAGGTTTCTGTTTTGTAACAGCTTGGGGTAGGTTGCGGTAGGGTTTAGGCTTCAGGTTGAGAGCTTAAGATTTGGAGATTTAGGTTTGGAGTTCAACGGCCCTGGCCCTAAACCCTAAACCCCCGTACCCTGAACCTTTTTCAAGCGGCAGCGAGAGAAGATGTTGTGGTTTGGGGTCGTGTGCATGCCTGCGGGACTCAAAGTTGTGATTCTTGGTTAATCTTGAATTTCTGGGCCACGTTGGTAGTATAACTATATGAGAAGGAATCCTAAAAAAGAGTGGTTGTTTGGTTCTTTTCAAAACCAGGCAAACTGCAAACCCAAAGCCCTCTCATCACACCCCAAACAGTGTGGGAAAGAAACCTATGAGGGTTTGTTGGGGTTGGGGGTTTAGGGGTTCAGGGGTTTAGGGGTTTAGGGGTTTAGGGGTTAGGGCTTAAGGTTTAGGGTTTAGATATGACGCCTGCAGCTGTGCATTTCGGACTGACGGCCTTCCAGCCTCTGAAGCTTTCTTGGAGTACATATACCGCAGTAAGAACTCAAGAAAAACAAGGTAAACAAACATGTAGGCACCATATACCACTGAACCACCCAGCCCCCAAACTCCAAACCCTAAACCCTAAGAAGAATGTGAGCCCTAAACATCTTCCACTGCTCGCTCAAGCCTGAAGCGCTTCAGCTGTCAAACCACTTCGTCCGAAAGCCCCTCGTAAGGGTCCTAAGTACCTAAAAGGGTTTCTATAATAGGAATTGTAAATATGATTTGGGTAAGTATCCGCCATACAGGCACTTGGGACGACGCTTCGGGTACACGACACGATGGATGGCGTCCCTGCCTTGGCCTCTTTGGGACGTGGTGGCGGGCTTGGACCTGCCACCAACTTCCGTCAAAATGTATAGCTACTTATAAGCTGGGCTCTGAGTTCTGACTCTGTAGGGCTCTAAGGTCTACGGTTTAGGGTCTGAGGTTTTAGGGTTTAGGGGTGAAGGTTCAGGGTTCAGAGGGTCAGGGTCCTTCAACTCCAGCTTTCAGCGCCCCAGCCCTGAATGGAGTTTCAGCACTCCTAAACACTGCCTATAGTCTCCATTGAAGTTTCTATTTTTGGTTAACCAGTTGTATGGTTGGGATCCTATAATAGAGATATTGGTTAACCAAAAAAAGGAACTACAATGGAGACCATGGCTAGGTGGGGGCTTTTGAGGCCTTCGGAAAATATTTAGTAAATGAGATCCTCTTAAGCCCAATAAGGGAAAACATAAAATGTCCCAAAGCCCTAGATAGGTAAGAACCCTAAGGCCCTGAGAACCCTAAGGCCCAAACCCTTACACCCCTAAACCCTACAGTAAACCCCATAAAGTGCCGGATTAAGGCCAAATAGTGCTGGGATTCCCTATACATTACTCTTCAGGATAGAGGCTATTGGGTTTCCAACTTTTTGGCTTCTACTGTACACCCTGCGAGCCCCACATGCCAAGAGCCCTGAACCCAAACGATACTTGGAGGGGCAGGGGTTCTTAAAGGGCTCCTTAAGGGGATCTATGGGGTTCCTGGGGTTCCTTAAAGGGATCCATAGGGTTTAGGGTTTTGGGTCTACTTGGAGGGGCCTTAGGGGACTTAGTAAGTAGGTTACTAGGCTCCCCAGTAGCCCCGTAATAATAAGGGTACCCTTTTTCCTACTATTCGGTTTTTATAAGGGAACCCAAAAAGAAAAAGGGTAAAAGGGTACTACTGGGGCACCTAGGCTATAAGTAGACTTATAAGTACCCTAAATGGAGTTATCCCAATTATAACCCTACAAATAAACGACTTACTAAGTCCCCTGCCCCTCCAAGTAAACCGTAACGGATCCCTTCTGGATCCCTTACAGAGCGCTTACAGGCCTTGAAGGAACCCTTAAAGGAACCCCGAAACGCACCTAATTATGCTAAACCCTCCTTAGGACCCTAAATTGAAATCCCGAAATCCCGAAATCCAAACCCCATAGACCCTAAACCTAGTTCATGGTTGGGATAGGATTAAAAATTTTACTGTTTGTTATTCCTTAGTGGCTTTAGGTACCCATAAGAATGTAGAACGTGACCCAACTATGACAAAGAAACCCCTATGCTAAACCCTCCTTAGGACCCTAAATTGAAATCCCGAAATCCAAACCCTATAGACCCTAAACCCAAACCCCGAAAACCCTATAGACCCTAAACCCTAAACCCTATAGACCCTAAACCCTAAACCCTATAGACCCTCAACCCAAACCCCCAAAACCCGACATTTTAGTCGAGGCCGAAAGACTATAGAAACGACTGCTCGTCAGCGACAGCCACCGCCTCGTGAAGACTGGGAGAGGGTCTTTCGGGGGGCTATTTGTCTTTAAGCTCCGCGACTCCTTTAATGGCTCCTCTCCATCTTCTAGAAGGGTTCTACTACTTGGAGGGGCAGGGGACTTAGTAAGTCGTTTATAAGTAGGGTTATAGTTGGGGTAAATCTATTTAGGGTACTTATAACTCTACTTATAACCTACTTACTAAGTCCCCTGCCCCTCCAAAGGAGACTCCTTTAATGGCTCCTCTCCATGTTCTAGAAGGTTTCTACGTACTAGGATGTAGGTCATGGAGGTTTGGGTTTATGGCCATAGGGCTCTGGGATAAAAGTCTTCAGCGCTTCGAGTTAATAGGGTTGCGGGTTAGTTACAGGGTCACAGGGTCATAGAGTTTAGGCTTACAGGGTTTAGGGTTTGGGGTATGGGGTCGAGGACGTTTATGGCGCTTGGCGTTGGTAGGTTTACGCTGGTTTGTCGGTCAGGCATGTTGGCGTGAAGGTCTCAGGGCCCACAGGGTCCTATGTACTGTCATGGGGGATACTTCCCTAAGGCACAATAGTACTTCCTAATAATGGAAACCCTACATTCTACTATATCGGTACATGGGGGGTGTGTGCTGTGAGTCGGTCCGGCGTGTATGCAGGAGGGGCTCCACGGCTTCGTTGAATCAGAAAATGAAGCCTCTGAATACCATAGATTCTCTGCTCCTCAACCGACATGTCCTGCTCCAGCGATATGCCAAACATCATGTCAACTGCTGAAGTTCACGGAAGCATGGGTCAATGCCACAACCCTCGAAGCCATAAGCTCCAAAGAAACAAAGGGGTGACTCGCCCCGTATACCCCGACACCTATATCCGAGCGACCGTCGCCCAGCGGGTGGCTGTTGCCCGTTCTCCTCGTTGTCCTTCGTGCTTTCATTCAGACATTTTCACTAAGCGCCGGTAGATGGGTTTGTACAGCTGCTCTGCATATAATGTAACAGCGAATATTTTTACATGTAGGATATACAGAGACTATAGGGATTAATATAACACTAGCTAGGTTCCTAAGGGGCCCCTTAACGGTAAAGGTACCCTTTTTCAACCATTAAGTTTGCAGTAAGGGAACCCAGAAAGAAAAAGCGCAAAAAGGGGTACAACTCGGGAGCCTCGCTACCGCCAGGAGCCGGAGCGAGCCCATGGGTCCTTGAGTCGAATACTATACTTAGAGGATCATGGGACTTAGTAAGTAAGGTTATAAGTCCCCTAATTGGGGTTATAAGTAATTATAAGTATAATTACCTTATTTATAACCCTAGTTACTAAGTCCCATGATCCTTTAAGTAGGGGCCTTAATAATAAGAATAAGGTCCCAGAGCCCTACCTGTAGCCGAAAAGACTTATCTTTTCAGGATTCCTTATTATGGTTTCTATATAGAGTTCCCAAAAAAGGTAGGCCTTTTCGGTTAGAGGTATGGCCATAAACCCAAACCCCCATGAACTACATCCTAGTAGAACCCTTCTAGTAAAGGAGTGTACTTGGAGGGGCAGGGGACTTAGTAAGTAGGTTAGAAGTAGAGTTATAAGTACCCTAAACGGAGTTACCCCAATTATAACCCTACTTATAAAAGACTTACTAAGTCCCCTGCCCTCCAAGTGGGGGCCTTAATAATAAGAATAAGGCTTTGGGGCCCATTAAACTAATTATAAATACAAAAAGCACCCCCACAATAGTATTGGTAATTGTTTCGGCCCCTATAATACCAAAACGCTCCAACACTCAGACACTCGGACTCTCAGGCGCTCACTGAGCAGTAGACCCGAAACCCCTAACCCTAAACCCAATAGTCCCCCAACAAAACATACCCTATAGACCTTAAACCTTAAGACCTAAACCTAAACCCTAAAACCCCAACTCCAAATCCAGCACCCGAGAACCTGGGTGTCTGCGTCTGCGCACGCCCTCAACTGCATTTAGAGCCTCCTTTCAGGGCTTAGGGTTTAGGGTCTCCTTTCATCTTGGAAAATTCAATAACTTTAGGGTTTAGTGCCGAGGGTTTGTTTGGTTTGGCCATTGCTTCCGAGCATAAAAGATAGTAAACTCAGTTCAAAGCACTGAAGCACCTAGCTCTCGTCACCGCCATCTGGCAAGACTAAACCTCAACCCTGAAACGTTTGGGGTTTTGGGGTTTGGGCCTACGGAACCCCGACCCTAAACCCTAAATATAAGGCCTGTCCTCGTCCGAACTGTCGCCGTTGAGACCACTTGGTTCCTGCTGAACCAGGATCGGCTCCTCAAATCTTTTAGGGTTTAGGGTTTATAGGGTTTATAGGACTTATAGGCTTATGGGCTGTATAGGATTTATAGGCTTTATAGGCTTATAGGGTTTAGGGTTTAAGGTTTAGGGTTTAGGGCTGCGAGAGGACATCGAGGGTTCAGGGCAAGTTTCGGGGTTGCAAAGTCTTGGGGCTTCGAGTGCTTCTCATGAGCCTGAACCCTACCCCTGGCAGCCCTTGCCCCCTCCTGGTAATGTGCGCCCTAAATAAAACCCTAGGCCCTAAACCCGAAACCCCTAAACCCTAAATCCCTCAAACCCTAAAGCCTAAACCCTAAATCCCTCAAACCCTAAACCCTAAATCCTTCAATCCCCGAGCCCTAAGCCCTAAACCCCAAGCCCCAGACTACCGGGGCATCGCTCTCGATTTCACTTACTTCAGGAACACTCCTGCCCCGGTGACGTGGCTAGGAGGGGCTTTAAAGCCTTTGAAAAATACTAGTAGGTAAGACCTCTTAAGCCCAATAAGGGAAAATATAAAATGTCCCAAAGCCCTACCTAGAGAGGTTTAGGGCTTTAGGGGTTTAGGGCTATTAGGGGCTTAGAGCTTCATGATTCTAGACCTTTAGGGGCGTAGGGATTCAGGGGCGTAGGGCTTGAGGGGTGTAGGGGTTTAGGGGTTTAGGGTTTCGGCATCAAGCCGAGATTGGGCTGAACATGCGCAGTTGCAATTCTTCTCATACAGGTTTGACAACCCTAAACCCTTAAAGCCTTAGACCCTTAAAACCGTAAAGCCTTAACTTAAACCCTTATAAACCCTTAAAGCCAAAGCAAGCTGCCGAGCTGAAGTTCCGAAGCAGAATCGGCGCCGTCGCTTCACCTGGAGTTTTAAAGCTTGTTTAGAGTTTAGGGTTTAGGGTTTTGCTGCTTAGAGTTTACGGCTTAGGGTGTAGATCAAGGGCTTCGCGCTTAGGGTCTCAGGGGCTTGGGCAAGTATAAGTACTGGAACCATACAGGCATTAGCTTTGCAAAGTATCGAGAATATACCAAGATCACCACATACTAGCTAATTTAATTTGTCGTGAGAAATATTGAAAACAATAACCATAGTTAGCACACCGAAAACACGAATAATGATAATAACAATCAGTGTCTTTAACTATTTTTCCAGCAATGGGAATACCGATGTAATAGCAAAAATACGGCAAACTTGGAAACTGTACAATCCAGATGTAGTTATTCATACAATATGGTGATGGTTGTTGTGGTTACAACTACCTAAACCCCCACAAGTAGGTAAAATAATGGCCCAAAACAAAGAAACGGCGATGATTCTACATACTCTTGGGGTCCAGGCAACCCTCATCACACGATCAACTTGGCCGCCGAAATTCCTGAGCAAGGACTCCCCCCAATCTTCCAAGCGGCTCTCGTGTCGGAAGATGAAGTAAGTCGCGGCCTCGTCACTTCTCACCTCACAAGCCCAAGGTTAGGGTTCAGGGTTTAAGGCTCAGGGTTTGGGGCACCTCAGAACTCTACTTGGAGGCGCAGGGGACTTAGTAAGTCGTTTATAAGTAGGGTTATAATTGGGGTAACTCCATTTAGGGTACTTATAGCTCTACTTATAACCTACTTGCTAAGTCCCCTGCCCCGCCAAGTAGAGTCTTGAGAATTGCGGTGTGAAGGGGGGGGGGGTAGACAAAACTGCATCGGATGAATGGATGAACCGACATTCAGAGCATGAGCCCGCGATGTGAACGACAACCTGACGAACGAAGTAGAATTTCTCGTCACCGCAGGTCGTACATACTTTGCTACGTCACCGAAAGCTTGCAACAGCTCGTCAACACAGTTCCTCAACGCGACCGCGGCAAAGATCAGGTATCACCCTTCCGGCCTCAAGAAACAACACAGAACAGTTACAAATCGAAGCCTCGCATGAAAAGACCGAAGATGCACAGATCTGAAAATGCCTTCACATTCCGTCATGCTATTCTAAGACACATCTGCCAGAAGCTTTAGGATCGAGGCAGTAGGTTTTTCACCTTTGGGTTCAGACATTAGGGAGCGCAAAGGTCTTCTGGCCTCGCTTTTCAGCTCCCTACGCCCTACGCCTGTGTATCCAGCACTACAAGTTCCAAGAGGGTCCATATATCCTACGATTATAGGGAAGGATTCAAGTGGGACCTAATTCCACCATGGTAGTGTCTTTGGACCCTTTGGGTTACAAGCTTACCTATAAGCTCCATTGTAGTTCCTTTTTTAGTTAACCAGTTTTGTGGTTGGGATCCTGTAATAGAGATTTTCGTTAACCAAAAAAGGAACTACAATGGAGACGATAGGACGCCCCTCTATATAAAGAGCAGGTTCAAGGTGGTCAACCACTTGGAGGGACAGGGGACTTAGTAAGTCGTTTCTACGTAGGGTATAATTGGGTAACTCCATTTAGGGTACTTATAACTCTACTTATAACCTACTTACTCAGTCCCCTGCCCCTCCAAGCACGGGAGCATAGTCGAAGCCAACCCTATGGCAAATTGCAATCAGCACTGTCCTAAACCCAGAACCCTAAGCTCAGAATTGATGACACCCTAAACCCTAAACCCTATGTTTCGGACAGTTCAAAGATTGCGAGCCCCTTGCGCCCACGCCTCCAAGTGGAGATTCTCAATTTCCCACTGGCCAGGCTTCTCGGCACAGCATTGAAAGGCAAACTCCCCGACGTCGCCTGCGCCGGCCAGAAATCATAAAAACCCCTGGCCCTTCGCGTGATATCTGGGAGTTTACGAAAATTAGGGGTACCTTTTTGGGGGGTCCTTATAATAAGGATCCTACTATTTAGGGTACTATATTAGGGTCCCCTATTTTCGGAAACTCCCATCTAGACTCCAGACAGTCCAACTCTGTAGACCGTACCGTCTTCAACTCGTCCGCCCCTTGAACCTACGATTCACGATCTCAGAGACTCTTTCGGACTGAAATCTCGGAGTCCGTCATGAATCATTGAGCATCGAATATACGGTTTTCCAGGTTCCTGAGTAGCCCCTTAATATATAATACTTATACACAATAATGGTAATAGTAATGGTAATAATCATAATAACAATAATAGAAATAATAATGATGTAGTCATAGTCCCTGATAGCTTACCGGCCGAGTATCCTACCCCAAAAAAGTTAACCGTTTCAATTATGGACGGAATATATAAACCCCACAAGGATTAAGTACGAAAGTAAGGGAGGCCAAAACAAAGGTGGAAAAGGGTACTACTGGCGAATCTACTTATCTTAATAGTGATGTAATCTGTTACATTGGGTTTGATTCAGGGAAAAACTCAAGAAAAAGGGAAACGTGTACGACTGGGGAACCTGCTTAGTTCCATCCCAACATCCAGACCCTGCCCCCCCCCCCCGTTTGAAGCCCATACCGGCACTGTACACTAATGGGGTTTAGGGTTTAGGGGTTTAGGGGCTTAGGGTTTAGGGGTTTAGGGTTTGAGGGTTTAGGGTTTGAGGGTTTGGGGTTTGGGCGGTGTAGGGCGTTTACCTAGAGTCTCCATTGTAGTTCCTTGTTTTGGTTAACCAGTTTTATGGTTAGGATCCTGCAATAGAGATTTTGGTTTACCAAAAAAGGAACTACAATGGAGACTATAGGTAGGGTTACCTGAAGGTTCCTTTAAAGGGCTACTATAAATGGTACTATAAGGGTTTCTTTAAAGGGCTCTATAATGGCCTCTGAACCTGGTTCGACTACAGGAAATACAGGACTCGGTCAACTCCGAGTTTCGCACAAAGGCCGTATCTCCTCCGACTTGCACCATATAGTAGAAGCCAGAAAGTTGGAACATGACTATCCTCGTGCCCTTGAGGTAAAGTATAAGGGATCCTAGCACTAATCCTCCTAAAGCCATGTTCCAACTTTCTGGCTTCTACTATATAGGGGCCTTAAGAATTAGAATAAGGATTCCTTTAAAACAAGCTCCTGAATCAACGGACACCGAGTAGGGAATCCAGTTTTCGAAGAGGCCCCAATGACAGTCTTATAAAGACTGATGAAACCCGATACAACCCGAAGTTGAGATTCTTGAAGACCTTTATCAAACCACCCGCTGAGCCTAGGGGAGGTCGTTGGTTTAGGCTTCCCGCTGAGCCTAGGGGAAGCTTTCCAGACCAGCGCCAATGCGCTTTGTCCGCGTAGCGCACGCGGATCCAGAGTGGTACCTGCCATGCAAGGAGGTTTCTGGTGGCAGACGCCTTGAGGCTCATGGCCCTACTTGGCTACAATTAAATACTGTTGCCAAACAAAAAACCCTAATTCCTGGACCCTTAAACCCCAAAACCTCTTAGAACTGTGTGGAGCTGGCTTAGACATGAAATTCTGGAGCTCAGCTCTCAAGGCAAACCTACAATGGGACTTAGCAACTATAGGGTTGCACATAAAGGTAGCTTTACTAATGATTACTCATAAACCCAATCAAGGAACTGATGCCTAATGTCCCTGATCCTCCAAGTATCCCGACAGCCTTGCAAGCTTCTGTACTATAAGCTAGGGAAACAGCCGCTGAGAGCCTTAAAGCCAAATCTCTTACTTCCCACTCCAAGCTGAAATTTGCGTGTTTCTGTTTTCTGTTTAGTATGGGCGATTGCTTGGGGCTTCGTTGCTGGTCCGACTACAATGCCTATCATTGCCATGGGCAAATCTCTGCTGATGTCAGAATGCAATCCATCATGCTTGTGCTGATCTTCCTTGCCATGCTGGCTTCGTACTACGTGTTCGTACCGTCACCGGTATTCTGACTGTATACTAAACCCTGAACCCTATGCTACTTCAGCCTGAATAAATGGCGATTCCCGTAGCAAGACGTCAAACCCACCCCCAAAAAAAAAACTCCTGCAAGACGACTCCCGGACGTCCCATGGCCCTAAAGTGGTTCGATAAACATTAGGGTAGGGTTTAGGGTTTAGGGTTTGCCTGCAAAGGATGTCTGCAGCTCCATCTTTTCAACCTTGCCTGCTCATCTTTGTGCCAGTGGACGGCCGCACGGCCACCGGCGGGCACAGACAGGACCTTGGCTGTTGGGGTGCCCCATAAACCCTAAACCCTATTCAGGGATGAAGCTCTAGGCTTGACAATTCATGATTAACGGTGTCGGGCTTGCCAAACAAAGCTTGTGGTTTCGGGTCAAAGTAACGTTTAAGCCTAAGCTTCGGCTGAACATTATGCAAAGCCACGGCAGTGGCGAGGACAAGCCGAAACAGGAGGGGAAACCAAAACAGTACATAACCTCTGACCAAGGCCACGAAAACCTGGAGCCCTAACTTAGGGTTTAGGGCTCAGGGTTTAGGGCATCCACTGAAGATAAATTTGAGGCTGCAACAAGTCTGTCTACAGATGCAGCACCCGATGGGCAGCGAACAGTGAAAGAATCTAACCTTCACGCTCTCTCACACAAGTTTAGGGCCCCAAAAAAGCACATAAGCAAAAATAAGGATAGGGATATCCCATATAAACCCCCTTATAATGAAGCCCAATAAGGTAGGGATATCCCTATAAAATGCTTATGTTTATGTGCTTTTTGGGTCCCCAAAAGTTGTCGTTGGGGACCATGGCCTGGCTAACCACCCGTTTCCAGGTGATTTCGGTCCAACCTTCCCTTCTTTCTCTCACTACCCTCTCTCACTCGGTCGAGATTTTTGTTCTTGCCTTTTTTTGCAAAAAAATCGCGCTGCTCTTGCTTCTTCCTTTCTTTCCCTGGTGGCAGTGTAGAGCCGGCTGCTTTCCACAGAGGGCCGCGCTTGTTTGGATAAGTCGGCGTCCGAGTTGCCACCCCTGGCGTGGATGCACGTGGCTACAATCCCTATATAATCCCAAACTTCAGTTCCCCTATGATACTCGAGGGCTAAGACATCTGTAAGCGGATGCATGTGGCGACAGCTTGTGTGCCCATACTGTTCTGCAGTATTCTACTCAAGAGGTTGGGCGGCTGATTCCACAGGCCCTCGGGTTTTTCGCAGCTTGTATACTTTATAATTTAGTGCTAACTGAGTTGAAGTCGGTTTGGCCTGCAGTTGTGCAAACAAGCTGCATCGCAGCCGAAACAGAAGTCTTTCTGCATCTCCACAAGAACTGCTGATGCACATCGTTGTATGATGCCCTTTACTTTACGTCACCGGCTAGTTATCACAATCATTTCCGAGCGTGCTCTTTCCGGTTATAGTCAGACCAGAATCGACCGAAAGTCCTGCAAGTCGGAGTCCTTGCAGAAATCGAAGTGCTTCAGGATTCATGCTTACATTGGCGATTCCAGCGCGGTTCCTTGAAACAGCTAAACTTATGAACCCTAAACCCTAAACCCTAAACTTATGAACCCTAAACCTTGCATGACCTCGAGCTCCTTGAAAAGAGCCCAACTAAAATCATTGAATCCCCTGCAGCACCCTAAATCCTGAAGAGCTAAGCCTCTTAAAACCCAAACATGTAGAATGTAGAAACAAACCTCTACTATACCACATAGCCCATCATGAAAGAACCCAATAAAGACCTCCTTTACGCTCTCCCTGAAGAGCTCTCAACACCGCCTCGGACTCCTCGCTTGCCGCAGACAAAGAGGCCTGACGCCCAAAAAGGTCACATGAAATCTTTGGTGTTTACGGTCAGGCTTCCGGGCCATATGGGAGTTTCCGAAAATTAGGGGTACCTTATTTTGGGTCCTTCTAATAAGGACTCTACTATTTAGGGTACTATATTGGGGTCCCCTATTATCGGAAACTCCCATATGGTTAGGGCCTTAAAGTGAACCCCGGAAAGTTGGAACATGGGTTTAGGAGGATTAATGCTGGGATCCCCTATATTTTACCTTAAGGGCATGAGGATAATGATGTTCCAACTTTCTGGCTACTACTACATGGTTAGGGCCTTACTGTTGATGGACAAAATCCTGCATGACCCTAAGGACCCTAAACTATGGGAATTATGGTATATTTCTTATAATGGGTAATGCAGGATTTTGCCCATCAGCCGTATGGTTCTCTGGTTTACAGGGAAAGGCTCAGGATTCTGAAAGAAAGGGCTCCAAAACGAGTTCCTTTTAACGTTCCTATAAAGGTTCCGTATAAGGGGGGCTCCTGTAAGGGTTCCTAGAAAGGTTCCCTTTGCTAAGGTTCCCACATGTTTGCTTGAGGGTTCCTTAAGGGCGGGTTGAAGTCCGCGAGCTCCTGGCCCACGTTTATGAGGGACCTGAAATACTTAATCATGGTCTAGACCTAAGATTAACCTAGGAATAAAAAGGGTGCCCTTTTTGGTGTAAAGGGGCTTACAAGGGAACCTGAACCCTACAGAAAGGGAATAAGGGCTTACAAAAGGTCCTAGTGGTGGTGTGGAGGCAAGTGAAGGGGGGCGGGGTAGGTCTAGCCTTATGTAGAAGTCTTCAGTGAAGGGCAAGATTGCTATTTCGCTTATCAGTAGATGCCAAGATAAGGAAGGGATGAGGACGTGTGAGGGCAAGATAGCAGTTTCAGTTTGTCAGTAAATAGGTTTGTCTCGCCCTTATCCAGCCATTTGTTTGACAAATTTTTGCCCTGCACTAATCTAAACCTTATCTGGCCTTCTCAGGCCCTTACCTAGCCCTTATCTAGCCCTTATCTGGCGTCTGGGGTGTAGAACTTTAACGGTTCAGGCTCAAGGACATGCGTCAGTGAGTCAGTGATGCAAATCACAGCAATACACTCCTCGGGCAATCTATTGGTGCAGGAGAACGGCCCTGTCTTTGAAGCCTACGCCGTGACCAGGAAACGCTGGACTAGCCTTCAGGCATTAGGCCTGCAGCCGACACACAACAGGGAAACCTCAAACCCCCAAACCCGAAACCTCAAACCCCCAAGCCCTATATACACCATCAATCCAGAGGGGGTTCATATACACTACTATTATGGAAGTAAGTCCCAAAACCATAATGATAGTAACTATAGTATGGACTCTTTGGGAATGAAAGCAAAGGATGGGCGACTGCCTCCCAGTGGCGTTGATGGCCACCTGGCACGCTCTGCGAGGCTTCTGGACTCTTTCGGGAATTAATCCGAACTCACGGCCCAAACTCACTGGAGTGAGCCAAAACAACAAGCCGAATACAGATACTAATAACGATGATGAAGATAGCAATAAAGCAGTCTATAAGAATAACAATAAGACTAAGACTAAGACTAGGACAGAACAATGTTCATCATACTGCGAATAACTTATTGACCCAGTAGTGCAATGCGGGCCTGCGCAGGGGCCACATGGAGCACCCGAACCTCCAGGGCAGTTGCGTCCATCTGTCTCCATGATGTTGCAGACATACGTACATATGAAGTTAAGTTGCTTGCAGGTGTACTAGCAAACGAACACAGAAAACATCCGGTTTGTGTCTGCACATATAGCCTCACTAAGCTCCCTCACCCGAAATCCCTAATAAACCTCATAACACCTTTCTGGGTTGTAGTCGGGGCCCTTAACAGCATTTATGAATAGGTACCTCCACAGGAACCATAAGGGAAATGAAAACGTTTCCCAAAGTGCCACCTACGGTTGATGAAATAAATCCTGCATTACCTTACTGACCCTACAGACTATGAAATTTCAGGTATATTCCCTGTTATGGGTAATGCAGGATTTATATCATCAAGCGTAGTTTTAGACCTTTGCAGACAAAACCCCTATGATAGCCCTTATAGTAACCCTTATGGACCCCTTCTTAGTTGCTGAGTTCATAAGCTCCAAAAAGTTTATACTTTCAGCTTTATTGTGGGTAATACTATCCCAAGAAGTGTAAAGTGTATCCACTCAGCTACTAAGCCTTTAATGTGAACCCGTAAAGGAACCCTATTCAAATTATTAAGGCCCCTTGTAGACTGTGAATCTTCCTGTCCAGGACGCCTCATAGATGAGGTCACCGATGCGCTCGGTAAACTGCACGGTCGTAGTCACGCCTCGGTTTAGGGGTTTAGGGCGTAGGGGTTTCGGGGTTTAGGGCTTAGGGTTTAGGGGTTTAGGGTTTTGGGTTTTAGGGTTCAGGGTTTAGGGTTTTAGGGTTTAGGGTTTAGGGGTTTAGGGGTTTGGGGTTTAGGGGTTTAGGGAAACCCTAAACCGCCCAGAACCCGAGAAGCAGGGGCCCTGAATTGGGATTTCAGCGCCTAGGATTTCAGGCTGTGTGGTCTGGGGCTTGGGCTCTGGGGCTTAAGGCTGTTAGAGGGGCTAGATTAGAGCCCCTTGGCCCCCATAACCCTAAGCCCAAAACCCCAAACTCTAACCCTCGCAAAAAAAAACGAAACCCTGAACCCCAACAAAACCCAAAACCATAAATCATAAACCCTTCCGCCCCAAAATCCTCAAAACCCTGAGCCCCCCAACGCGTCGCCCTGAAGAGGCCAACCCCAAACCCTTTAGCCCAAAAGCCCCCAATAATTACCCCAAACCCCGTAAACCCGAAGCCCCTAAACCCCCTAAAACCCTCACCCCTTAAACCCCAAACAGCTAAGCCCCCCGAAAACCCCGACCCTTAAACCCTAAACCCTCACAACTGAGGCCCCGCGCCTAGCAACATGAAGTCGGGCTCGTCGTCCTTGCTCTCGTCACCCTGTGTCGGATAATCGACGAGACAGCGAGGGTTTACGGGTTTACAAAAGGGTTCAGGGATTGGGGTTTAGCGGGTTTCAAGGGGGGTTACAAATTAGGGCAGTTTACTTGGAGGGGCAGGGGACTTAGTAAGTAGGTTATAAGTAGAGTTATAAGTACCCTAAATGGAGTTACCCAATTAGAACCCTACTTATAAACGACTTACTAAGTCCCCTGCCCCTCCAAGTAGACCCTAAACCCTAAACCCTATAGATCCCTTTAAGGAACCCTATAGATCCCTTGAAGGAACCCTATAGATCCCTGTAAGAAGCCCTTTAAGAAGCCCTAGACGTTGGAACCCTAAGCCCTAAACCTAAACCCAAAAGGCCAAGCCCTGCAAGCCGAAGCCACCCGAAGAGCTGAGGTGTTGAGGTCTCAGTCCGACTCTTGTATCTTGGCTTAAGCGCACTTTTGGGTTTAGGATTTAGGGTTTAGGAGTTTAGGGTGTAGGGTTGAGAGTTGTTTTGCATCAAGGCCTTGGTAGTGAATATTCAAGGGTTCCAGACAGTGTCACCAGCGTCGGAGATTTAGGGGAGCTGTGGGCTTTAAAACTTTGGTTTGCTGTTGAGGGTTTCAGGTTTTGAAGGACTGTTTTGGTGAGCATTTGGGGAACCCTAAACCCTAAACCGTGGTTTGGGATGGGGGCTCCGACTTTGTCTGACCTTTGGTGTAAGGCCTCATGCAACTTCTTTGGGCTTCAAGGGTTTGGGGTTGTGTTAATGATGCTTTGTGTATGTGTGCCTCTCTGTGTGTATTGATTGTTTTGATTGTTGCTACGTGCCTGTGTAAGCGCATACTGGCCTATGTCGAGACGGGAGTTTGTGCGTTGGGGCTTCAGTTGGAGCACTGTGCGAGCCTCAATAAGCCCTAAACCCTAAACCCTAAAGCTTTGCAATTTCGGCAAAGGTTATGTATGGGTTGTCAGTGCAGTTCTAAAGGGTATTCGTTCCATGAACCGCGAGGCTTAGGGTTTAATATAGAAGCCTAAACAATCACCAATATTCTTCCCTAGGGTTCCTTACTATAGCTGCACTAGAAAGGAGCCCAAAAACGCTATGAAAATGGCCAGGGCCCCATACATCAGGTCTTCAAGTGGGGACCTGGGCTCTTCAAGCCAAGGAGCTTAAACCTGAACGATAAACCTTGGCGTTCTTCTGCTTGGATCTTAGGACTTTAGCTTTTTGGGTTTCTATATGAACCATACTAAGGAGGCTAAAAGTTTAACTTTCAGGAGGGGTTCAGAAGTTAGCCAAGAAACCACGAACCCTCGAGCCCTAAACCCTAAACCCTAAACCCTAAAAGCCTGAACAAGCACCTGCACCCGGAAGCCTGACCCACAAGCGCTCAACCCGAGACCGGAAGCCTTGCGCTGCGAGCCCCTAGGTCAAGAACAGTAGGTTTAGGGGTTTAGGGTTTAGGGTGGTTTTAGAAGGGTCATAGCTATATTGTACTGTAGTGTATTTGGATAAGTTTTTTTTGTTGCGGGGTTCAATAGCAACAGCTGCTGATTAAAAACCCCTCTTCTTGAATCGCTACAACATTTGGATAATCACTGTAAAGCTGAGAAAGGGAAAGGGGCTTGTTTCTCGGGAGTTCAGATATTACTTAGAATACGTATGATAGGTTTGGAAAGTCCTTGCAGAGAACTCCAACCCTCTTTCCTCAACCCTGAACCCTTAGCCGTAAGCCCAAAGCCCTAAACCCTTAACCCCCCAAACCCTAAACCCTGAACCCTAAATCCTATTCCCTAAATCCTATTCCCTAATCCCTAAACCCTAAATCCCTAAACCCCCAAACCCTTAAACCTAACGCAATTCCCTAATCCCAAGCCCTAAACTAAGCCCACAGCTCAGCTCCACAGGCTCATTGGGAAGTTGCTGAGCTCGAAATTCTTCGACGTCCTCAGGACGGCCGGTCCTGCGGTATTTGCTGCTAAATGGGCCTTAATAATTACCTATACTATTTTGGGGCTTCCTTATTAGAGTTATGGTATACTATACCCCAAAAGCCTATTCTAAGTATTAAGGGCCCTATATCACGGCCCTCTGACTCCACTTGTCACTTCAAGTTCGGGCTTACGGTTTAGGGCCCTAAACCCTAAACCCTGAAGAGTTAGTAGTACTAGTCTGAATTGGGTTTATGGCGTTCTTTTTGAGGTTTCAGACCTAAGCCCTAAGCTCCAAACCCTTGAAACCTAAAACCCTACAATCAAGACCGAAACCCAAAATTTTGAACCCAAAACCCTAAGCCCTAAACCCTGACAGGACTCAGCAGCAGCTGGGTTACATCGTGGGTGCTCCGGTCATGCTTAGGGCACCTCAGGCCCAAGCCGGCCCGAAGGCTTCTTCTGAAGGCTTCTAGAGTTTAGGGTTTAGGGTTCTTGGTTTAGGGTTTAGGGGAGAGAAGCCTCAAGGTTACGAGTTTTGGCTTGAGGGTTGGGGTTTACGAGGTTTTTGGTTTAGGGTTTAGGTTTTTTGGTTTAGGGTTTACGAGTTTTTGGTTGAGGGTGTAGGGTTTTCGAGAACTTTGGGAACAGACCCTCGACGAAGTCAAGGATCAGTTGCTTGAAGGACGGTTGCGTCGAGGAGGAGTTGGATAGCCGCTACAGTGAAGCCCTAAACCCTAAACCCTAAACCCCTAAACCTTGGCGCTCCCGTGCGGCGGTTCGATGTTGTGGGGTCTCCTGCCCGGAGACGTAGGTTTCGCCCCCTCGATCCAAGAGGGTCCGCGTAAAGTATTGTTTATGGAATTAATTTCCCAATACCATAATAAGGATGGTCGTTTAGGACCTATTTCCATAATCTGTATATCTATATATCTATATATCTATATGTCTAGTCTATACACATAAATAAATAAATAAATATATATATATATATATATATGCTATACTATAATATAATATATTGTAATATGGGCCCTTTGGGGATAATTGCACCGAGAGCCCAGCGCACAGTTCCTGTTCATATGCTGACAAGATCGATCTCCGAGCTTTGGACGAGATTGTCGCTGTGTGTAGGCTGTGGACACAGAGCCCCAGTTTTGCATCGAAATGACTGATGGCCCACCACTCTTGCAAGCTGTAGGGCGGTTCCCACATCTTCCAATACACCCCTGTTCGTGCGAGTGGCGATTCACGCTGTCGCCTCTTGTCTGCAAACACTCTACCCCAAAGCCTAAACCCCTAAGCGCCACTTTTTTTCGCCCTCGTCATTGAGTCGTGCTAAGCCCTGAGGGGCGCGGCTACCGACCAAGCCCCAGCAACATAAGCCATAATATAGGGGCCTTAACAGCTACCTATAATACTTTAGGGGTTCCTTATCATAGTCATAGTGTAGTGGATCCCAAAACCCTATTCCAATAATTACGGCCCTTATACTACACCCACATAATACCCCTTATAGTAATCCTTATAGACCCTTTTACAAGGAACTCTTTAAAGGAACGTTATTCTCATAATTAAGGCTCCTTTTTTTAGATCCTCGAAGCTGAACTTTCGAAAGCCAGGCCTGAGCCCCTGAACTTCAAAACGCGGCTTGGAGGACAAACTCCTGCATTACCCATTATAAGGAATATACCATAATTCCCACAGTTTAGGGTCCTTAAGGTCATGCAGGATTTTGTCCATCAGCCGTAATGCGGCTTGGAGGACTGGAGGATCATGAGACTTACGGTTGATGGACAAAATCCTGCATGACCCTAAGGACCCTAAACTATGGGAATTACGGTATATTCCTTAGTATGGGTGATGCAGGATTTTGTCCATCAACAGTAGTGATGAGGCTATGGAGCTTTATAAGGTTGCTAGAATGGGTTTCAAAGTGATTCAGGGCTTAGAGGACTTAGCAACTAAAGTTTCTTTAGCACTTATAAACCTAGTTGCTAAGCGTCCTGATTCTTCAAATCAGCGCCAAACTAGCAAGCCTCCCAATCCCCAGACCGAAACTCTTCAAGCCCTAAGCCCCACAACCCCAGACACAAATTCCTGGCTTCCTAAGCCCCCAAGCCTTAGATAGAGAATGGGGGAACTTTAAACTTTTGGGCCTTATATATTAGCTCTATCTTTCAAAGTTTGAACTTTTTTGGGCCCGGTTGCTGAAGAAGAGACTGGGCTTCGGAGTTCCAACCATTATGAAATACAAGCTTTTACTTTTTTCTCCCCCACCTTGCTATTGCTTCCCCCCCTCCCCCTAAACCCTAAAGCTGAGCCCTAAACCCTACTTGGAGGGGCAGGGGACTTAGTAAGTAGGTTATAAGTAAAGTTATAAGTACCCTAAATGGAGTTACCCCAATTCTAACCCTACTTAGAAACGGCTTACTAAGTCCCCTGGCCCTCCCAGTAGACCCTAAACCCTAAACCCTATAGATCCCTTTAAGGAACCCTATAGATCCCTTTATGGCCCTCCAAGTAAACCTTTAGCCATTCCCCACTGAACCCGGGAGAAGCCAGGCATGGGCACTGCTCCCAGTCAGAGCTTCACCTACATCGTGGCCCAGGTTGGGGGCCCCAAGGGTTTAGGGTTTAGGTTTTCTATAATGGTTTTGGGTTTGGGGTTTAGGGTTTGGGGTTTAGGGTTTAGGGTTTAGGGTTTAGGGTTGAGGGTTTAGGGTTTGGGGTTTAGGGTTTAGGGTTTAGGGTGGGTTTAGGGGATGAATCCCTACTTCGATGCTTCTCGGGTTTAGGGGTTACTTACTGGTGAGACAATATTGGGGTTCCCTTAAGGGCTTCCTTTAAGAGATCTATAAGGGCTCAACTAGGTCTTAGGGTTTAGGGTCTACTTGGAGGATCAGGGGACGTAGTAAGGTAAGCTTATAAGTAAGGGACCCCTCAGGTTTGTGTAAGGGTTTCTATGTAGGGGGTTTAGGGATTTAGTAAGGTTATAAGCACCTTCATTGGGGGTTATAAGTAATTGTAAGTATTGGTACCTTATTGAGAACTCTGGTTCGTAAGTTCTTTGATCCTTTAAGTAGGAGGGTGTTTAGGAACCTCGGGGCGTTCAGAGCTCACGTGTTGTTCAACCACAGGTGGTTTAGATTGGGGTTTAGGGGTTTAGGGTTTAGGGGTTTAGAGGTTTAGGGGTTTAGGGTTTAGGCTTTTCGGGGTTCATGAAGATGGTCGTTCCCAAGATTAGTGATTAGCCTGAACAGGGAACTCTTAGTAGCTCGTGCCAGTCTCACTCAACAACTATGTTGATTCTTGATGCAACCCCTGTGAAATCAAGCACTACCTAGAGATCCAAAAAGCCTACCGTTTTGGGGTTGTAGGGTTTGGGGTCACAGGTAAGCCTTACAGCCTAAATCCCGAAGGCTAAACTTTAACCCCCCTCAAGTCGGACCTCACACCCATGCTTCATCATTCTTATGATGTTGCCGCTGCCCGGCCATCTTCAATGGGAACTCACCATCGTAAATGCGAGCCCTGAGCCTGAACCCTAAGGACCCATAGATCCCTTAGTAGTAACCCTATAGATCCCTTTAAGGAGCCCTTTAAGGAAGCCTAGTTACTAAGTCCCATGATCCTTTAAGCAGCAGAGATTGAAATAGTTAGTGGCAGTAAAGCCTTATATGAGATTACGAAGGGTCTTGTGCGGTTTCAGGTCTGGGTTTGTGACTTCAGGCTGTTTCGGGACGGGGACAGCTTCGAGCAGAAACCTAAATCCGTCTAGAAGTTGATAAACCCTCTCACGCCTTACTAAGTCCCATGATCCTTTAAGTAAGGACCCATAGATCCCTTTAAGGAGCCCTTTAAGGACCCTGAACCCCTACTTAAAGGATCATGGGACTTAGTAACTAGGCTTGCTTAAAGGGCTCCTTAAAGGGATCTATAGGGTTACTACGATCTATGGGCCTTACTTCAAGGACTTAAAGGATCATGGGACTTAGTAACTAGGGTTATAAAGAAGGTAACTATACTTATAATTACTTATAACCCCAATTAGGGGACTTATAACCTTACTTACTAAGTCCCATGATCCTCCAAGTAAGCTTCAAACCCTTGGGATGGGTCGTTGGGAGCCGACTTGGGCAGGCGCACAAAGAAGGCCGTCATCCAAACTTAAAAAAAAACCCTAGCCCCTCAAACCTAAACTCCAAACCCCAAACCCTAAACCAATAAAGCCTTAAACCCTGAACCCCAATACCCTCCCCCCTCCCCCCCCAAAAAAAGAAATCCAATTCCAAAAAAAAAGAACCCCAATACCAAAAACAAAAAAAAGAACCCCAATACCAAAAACAAACCCAATACCAAAAAAAAACCAATACCAAAAAAAAGAACCCCAATACCAAAAAATAAAGAGCCCGAATACCCTCTGCATGCTTTCTTCTAGGGTTCCTTATTATGGTTTCTATATATATATATATATTTATAAATATATAGGTAGATATAGATCCTTAAAAGGTAGGTCCTTTCGGCAACAGGTATGCCCTAGCCTGGGTTCTTGAAGAGGAACTTAGCGTGTGTTAGGGTTTAGAGTTTAGGAATTAGGGTTTAGGGTCTAATTAGTTTAAGTTACCATAGTCACGGTGTATAGTACACAATAGGGTTTCCTGTTATCGTAACTTAAATTACTAACAGGAGCCCAGCACCCCACACAGCTCATTTCCAAGAGGTGCAGAGCGAGTTTGACCCCGCCTTTGTGCGCAGCCGGGTTGATGCCTTTTTTGACGAGCATTTCGCTTGGCTAGAGGCGAGGCTTTCGGGCTTAGGGTTTAGGGTTAGAGGACGTGGCATCTGTTATCGCAAGCTCTGCATGAGATTCGGTGAGGCTTCAGAGGTTCTGCATGTAGCAGCGAGCTTCATTCCTCTGAGTTTTTTCTTTTGATTGTAGTTTTCATTATCTGCCTGTTGATGCAGAACGAATCTCAGCATCGCGGTCCGAGTGACCATTTGCTGTGTCGCGGATGATGGTGATGATGATGACATCGGTGACACAGGCATCGTTTCGTTTCAGCAGTCAACAGCACCACTAGCAACAGGAGTTGTACAGCCATGCAACATACTGCTGCAAGACAAAACATGAATCATGCGGCATGCTGGCTTTCCCTCTTTTGAAGATTTGGGGTTGGGGGCACTGATTGTCTGTGGCTTCTACTTTGAAATAGAATAGCACGGAGCAACATCACAATGGCGATGAGTGTGGCGACGACATCATCTAGTTGCAACAGAAAGTCAGAACTCCGCACCAGTTCTTCGTGTCTCTCTCGATACCCTCAACCCTCATTCCCGCAGTCCGCTTCCCATAGTTTTGCTTGGTTGTGGAGCTGCCATGCAATCGTCCCAACCAAAGGCCCTAAACTCAACACCATCGGGGGTCAAGGGTTTAAAACATCGACCCTGGACCGTGAACAGGAGAGGGGGGGGGGAGGGGGGAGGGGGGCTTAATGCCCATAATAGGTCCCTATGACACCCTACGAGTAAATGTTTGAACCGCAGCAAGAGGACTTTCGTCAAAGGCCCAGCTGGGAGAGCACACCCGAAGCTCTGGGCTGAACCTGAAGATGCACAAAAATCCTGAACGCCGAAACCCGAAAGGCCTTACAAACAACAAAAAAACCCTAAACCCTAAACCCTTATGAAACCATAACTCCTGAGCCTTCAAGCCCAACCCGGTTCATGAACCCCAAGCCCTTGACCAGTAAATCCTAGACCCCGCGTGTTATCCCTAAACCCCTAACCCCCCAAACCCCTAAGAAAAAAATCGAGGCCCTTACGGAATCCTCACTAAACCCGCATAATCACGCGCAGCCCCAGCTTGCCAGCGAAAAGTAGATCCCCACACGACCACCCGACCACCTCGATCACCAGGACCGGGCGACCGCCAGGAGACCACTGAGAGACCACCAATACCACCATAAGAGACCACTGGACGAAGAGGCCAAACTGCTGCCCTCAAATACCAGTGAAACTCAGGAGCAAAATGGTTCCCCCAAGCTGCTGGATTCACAGCCAAAATGTTTTCCCTCAAGTACTCAAGTGCTGGGATTCAGAAGCTTTCGCAAAAGGTGGCCATGTGTTGGAGTTTCCATTGGATCTGGCTCTCCGGGAGATGGTTTCCAGCGGATTCTGTGCAAATAGCAGGGCGTGAGCAACATATGCACCGCGCCCCAAGGCGCAGGAACCCGTAGAGCCAGTGAGAGTACTAAGCCTAAACCTGAAACCAGTACCGCACTGTTTGTGGAATGAAACTCCTTACCCTAAACCCTGAACCCCTAAACCCGAAACCCTGAACCCCTAAACCCTAAACCCTAAACCCGCCATTTTGGCTCAAGGCGTTGTGGATCAAGGAGCCTCGTGAGCTGGATGTGACCTCTTCCTGACGATTCTGTCGAAGACTGCGGAGTTCCCTGGGGTGCCTGTCCTTCTGCTCGGCGAGCCGACCCTCGTCATCTTGCCTTACCTCCCGGGCCGGCTCCTCCTTCTGCTCGGTTACCTGCTTCTCCGCTTTGTGCTCGCGGGATGCCTCCTCATTCGCCTACCGAGGTCGTTGAAGACTCTGATGAGGAGCTCTCTGAGATGAGGAACGAACGGGGCGATGAACCGCATGGTGGGTCGGGTGAGATGCCTGCTGTTATGGCGGTGGATGCCACTGGTGGAAGTCCGAACCGCTCCAAGAGGGCAAGGGAACCGGTCACTAGAGGTGGGAGGACGCGAGTGGGGCGTGGGACGAGGCATGGAGATGAAGAGGTCGGTGAAGATGAAGATGAAGATGAACCTGGCCGGCGTCCTCTGTCACCGGGGGGAGATCAACCTGTGACCTCTCGTGAATTCCGTGCTTTGCTCAGCCAACATTTTGCAGAGTTCTCCCGCTCGTGGCAGTCCATGGAAAGTCGTGTGGCTGGGGTGGAACATGAGGCGAAGACGTCCAGGCAGGAGCGGGCTATCTTGACCTCCAGGGTCACCCAGATTGAGCGCAAGGAGGCGGACCTGGAGACGAAGGTGCATGACCTGACGAAGACCGTCGAGGACCTCAAGAAGGAGGGGGTGAAGCATGGGCCTTCTGGCAGTGCGGGGGGTGGAGGTGACCCTTGGGCAGAGTACCGTGCCAGACATGGACCAGTCGGTGCACGGGGCGATGTTGGCCGGGGGGAAGGACTACAACAACCTCAAGGACCACCTGTGGGACGGGAGGAGCTGTCGGAAGAGGACAAGCGGACCCTCGTTGTCGGGGGGTGGCTGCAGGACACCAAGAAGCATACCATCCTCGAGGAAGGCAACCCCCTCCTGCAGCGACCTGCCATTCGGGGTGAGCTGGATCACACGGAACTTCAAGTTTGGGGGCCAAGGCGTAGTTTTGCTGTCCTGAAGTTTGACGTTCGTCCAGGGGAGCAGCTGCAAGATGTACGTGAGAGAATGTGGAAGGTTATTCGTGAGGCGAGGGCCAACCCGGTTTCCCTCGCGTCTACAGCTGCCGGGGGTGAGGTCAAGAATATGTGGGTCGCCTTCTCGAAAACCCGTGAGGCTAGGAAGAGGGCAGCCCATGGTTCTTTGCTGCGCAGGGTGTGCGTCTCCATGGTCCGGGACGCTAGCCTCAACAAAGAAAGCCACAATCCTGATGCTGGGGTGGAAGGCGCCTATGACGTGGACTGGACTTCGGGCACAGTGTGGCTCAACCAGCACAAGATTGGATCCTGCTCGCATCGGGCACCCAGGGGCGACAGCGTCAAGCTGCTTAGCTCTGGTTGGGTAGACGTCGTGGCAGCTAGGCCACTGGGGTGACGATGGACGTTGCCCTAGCAACCTTCGAACGGGAGCTTTGACGACGCCGGAAAAATTTCACCAAGACCGCTCCGCCCACATCGCAGAGTGATGTTGACAGTGGGGCGAATGCTGTGCAAGACCGGGGGCATGTGGTGGCGAGCTCAACAGGAGTTTGTCGGAAGATGGCCTCGTGGAATTTGGGTGGACAGAAACTTGATAAGGTTGATGCCGTCTGTGGGTCGTTGGATTTCTTGGCTGTTCAGGAGATGCCCAGGGGAGAAGCAGGATGGGGAGAGGATTATACGGATGGCTTCGTCTGGCTTTCACATCGGGGGGTTGACCAGTGGAGACCTGTTGGGGTTGCCATTGCCAGTGACCTGTATGACTGCTACACGGACCGCGTGGCATTTGACAAGGGTGCGGCTTGGGTTGTCCGCCTGAGAAACAGCAAACGCATCGTCCTTGGGTCGCTTCACCTCCCTACTGGTGTCCCTACCAGAAAGTACCATGAGGATGTGCAGAAGTTTCGACGTGCTCTGATTCGTTGGCGACCTGACCTCCCTTGCCTCTTTGGAGTGGACGTCAATGAGGTGGTTGACTGGACACGCGCTGATGAGGAAGAAGGACGGGGCGAGGTGCCGATGAGGAGCGGGGCGAAACTCGATAAGGTTCTGGAGGCGGTTGCGGATGTGCGGATGCAGTTTGTGGCCCCCCGCCTGGTGGATCGTGCCAGGCCCACACACTACCCGAGGGATGAAGGCAGAGAGGGCCGACACATTGACGCCGTCCTGTGCAGACAGTCTGCGTGCTCGCACGTCACTGTGAATGACGAGGTCCGGCTGCACGTCAACACTGACCATGCCCGACTGGAGTGTGATGTGATGATGTCGGCCCCCCGTTGGGGGTGTCGGTACGACTCCCGCCCGCTGTGGGTTAAACAGGACGTCGCAGTGCCTGCCCCGAAGACGTGGGGCGAGCTTGCGGACATCGCCAAGGCCGTCACCTGCCCCAAGCGCAAAGTTGGATACAGTGACTCGGCTGAGATCAAGCAGGCGATCGTTGAGGCCAAGTCTGCCAGGGGCGCCGTGGCCAAAACTAAGTGGAAGGACGTGCACCGAATGCGACGTGAGCATCGACGGCAATGGAAGAAGAACCGCATGGGGCGTATTGTTGCTGGAGATTGGGCTGCCTACCGTGAGTACAAGGCGGAGACCAAGCGGCACAATTGGTGGGGGCGCTTGCTGCGGGACAGAAGTTCGGGACAGTTGGCGGAAGCTGTTAGGTCGCATCTTGAGTCAAAAGTTAGTGACCCTGAGTTGCAGTGGCAGACCGAGCTGCAGGGGCGCATTGACCGCATTGACTGCCGCCCTGACCTCTTCCACCCTGTGACTGGCGAGGAGGTCGCTGTGGCACTTGACAAGATGAAGTCTCGTTCTGCACTTGGACCTGATGGGGTTGGGGTGGATCTCCTCAAAAAGGTCTTTGAGACTCACCCTGCTGCGTTGTGCCGGTTGATTGGGGGGACACTGTGGTCCGGCGAGCTGCCGGACAGGTGGGGTGAATCGCTCCTTGCGCTCTTGCCTAAGACTAAGGTGCCACAGAGTGAGAAGGAG
Source organism: Symbiodinium sp. clade A Y106 (assembly GCA_003297005.1). Lineage (NCBI taxonomy): Eukaryota > Dinophyceae > Suessiales > Symbiodiniaceae > Symbiodinium > Symbiodinium sp. clade A. The sequence goes on from BGNK01000224.1 coordinate 37,794, forward strand.
CTCCGCCCCATTGCCATGTCGTGTGCAGGGATGAAGCTCATGGCCAAAGTCATAATGGGACGTACTTTTCGTTCCCTGCGGGAAGCTTCTCCTTGGTCGGCCTGCGGAGCTGGAAGGAGCACTGCGGATCTGCATGGCGTCTTGGGGCGTTTGCGAGACATGACGAGGGAATGGCGGCTGGGGGTGGTAGTGGCAAAACTGGACATTGAAGGGGCGTTCGACTTTGTCCATCGCTCCTCGGTGGCAGACTTCATTGGGAAACGGCTCCGTGAATGTGAAGTCCCTTTTGAGTGGCGCTTTCTCCTGCTACTGCTTCGTGACAATCTGCTGCTGGGGTGTGCGCCCGGGGGGCAGGAAGTCCGTGTGCGCTGCAATCGGGGGATTCGTCAAGGGTCGCCGGAGTCAGCAGAGATCTTTGGGTTGCTGGTGTCGGATGTAGTGAATGAACTCAAGAGACAAGGAAGATGGACGACACCCCGGGGTGATCTCGCTGATCTGCCTGCGGATGTTGGTACGTACCAAGATGACATCTTCCTGTGGACTGAGCATGTGGGCCTGCTGTCTCGCAACATCGCGGTCCTGGCGGAAGAGCTTGGCAAACATGGTCTGCGCCTGGCGGTCAGCAAGACCACGGTGATCGCCTCCAAATACTACAAAGGACGTCGCGTGGTGGACGTGGCCGGGACCCCCGTGCCGGTCCAACCTGCAGGGACAAGTGTGAGGGTGCTTGGTCTTGACTACGACTTGGATGCCCCTGCTGGTCAACAGGCTCGCGAACTGCACGGCCGTGTCTGGGCCGCCTTCCATGAGAACAAAGGGGTGTTGTGTGGACCTGGTACTTGGAAGGAGAAACAGAAGCTTGTTCAGATGCTGGTTGAGAGTTCGTGGAGTTGGTCGGCTGGCGCAGTTCATTGGGATGGTGCTGACCTTCAAATGATGAATAGTACGCAGCTGCGTGTGTTGAGACTTGTCTTTGGGGTGAGGCGCCCGCAGAACGAGGACTGGGTGACTCCAGGTCGTTGCGGATGATTAGAGTGTGGCTGGCACAAGCTGGGGTGGAGCGGTGGAGCACCAAGATTCTCCGACTACAGTTTCAGCTTGCTGGCCATTGGATGCGACAATGGGAAGGTGATGGTATCCGGGGCCTGGCAGCCAGAATGACCTTGTGGCGATCGCTGGAGTGGTGGAACCGAGAGAAGAGCCTGGTGCTTGGTGCTCGACACCCACGGCGCTTTCGAGCGGCGAACCTTGAGCGGTCACTGGCAACGTGCTTGGGCGAAAAGTGGTTCCTTGCGTGTGCTGCAAGGGATGCGTGGCGACAGTTGTTGGCGAAATGGTTGTGTGATATGGACGTGGCTTGGGCCAAGGGTCGTCAGCTCTGCCTGTGTGACTGAACGACGGACTGTGGTGGGGTGCTATTGTGACGTTCTTGCTAAACTGAGTGGCACTTTGGCATGACTGTTGGACAGCTGCGGGAATGCTGGGGCGTTGTGGCTTAAGCAAGCGTGTACGGTGGATCGTCGACAGTGAGCAACTTTATCTGTTCTTGAATGTTTGCAACTTGTGGAGCCTCTCTTTGAAGTGTCTATGGAAGTCTTCCTTCAACTGTGTACTGATGGACCTCGGGTTGAGTGTTGATGTCAAGAAACCTGCACCTTCGTACTTCTGACTGGCCTCCTCGTCGCCATGGCTGTCCTCTTCCTTCGGGGCCGCTGCATGTTCGTGGTGATCTGTGCAGTGGTCCTCGGCATTCTTCGTGGTGGCGTTGGTGTGCCTGCTGGGGGTGGTGGCAACACTGCTTGGAACAGCAACTCCAACAACTGGGGTGATGATCGCGGACGTGCCGGTGATGCTGACTATCGTGGTGGCTGGGGAAATCGTCGAGTAGGCGACCTTGCTGCAGGAGGAGATGGTTGGACAGAGTGGGGAGACTGGGACTATGGGGACTGGGCCTTTGATTGGGCGGATTGGGGAGAGTGGGACACAACCTGGTCGGCATCGTCTCCTTCGGCTTCTGCGGCTTCTACCTGGTCGTCTTGGCGCACCTGGTGGACTAATGGTGGTTGGGATGGACAGGACTGGAGTGGATGGGAGACCTGGTCTGGGGGTGCTCGGGAACGAAGTGTGCCCGACACGCACTCTAGTGGAGCTGGAGAAGAACGCGCTAAAGGTTTCTACCGACTGGGGCGATGGGTGGATCGAGCGAGGACGCCGGAGGAGCAGAGGTTCCATGATGGTGGCCAGGGCCAGCAGCGGCAAAGTCGACGACAAGAGCGAGTTCGGCAATGGAAAGCTGGGACGTTTGTGCCGGCGTGGAAGCGTGACATGGAGAACACCACTGCTAGGATGCATGGTCAGTCGGACATCGACCGGGAGGCTCTGCGTCGGCTACTCAATGCTGGGGAGCCGCGGACAATGTCGACAATAAGAGAGGGTGATGATGATGGAGGTGGTGCTCCGACATCTGGGGCGATGCCTGGCCTGGCGCATGAGAACCGGGATGAGATAAGTGAGGACCGCACTTCCTGTTCGTTGAGCTCCGTCGGGCCTGATGATATAGCTGCCGAGCTGGAGTTGGAGGGGGTGGTACCTGAGCCGGGAGTCGTCCCTTCACACGAACCTCGCTCAGAAGTATCTCCAGGTGACGCTTCTGAACTACCTGTACCGCGTCCTGACCGTGGGGAACCTTGGCAACCTGACGGAGAACCTTGTGTGCTACCTGTACAACCTCGTGACCGGGACGATCCTGTTCTACCTGACCGCGATGCTCCTGTGGAGGCTTCTAGTTGTGCCGGGGAGCCTCGGGATGGTGCAGCCCAACCTCGTGGTGATGACCCGGCGATACCTGCACAACCTCGTGACAGCGGCGACCCTGCTCAGCGTGATGGGGAACCTCCTGTGCGAGCTCCACGGTGGACCAGGCAACAATGGGATGATTGGGAGGCCTGGGAACACAAGCATGGCAATGAAGGGGACGACGTCAACATGATGCAGAGGACTGCAATGGAGAGAGACCAAGAAGAGGACGAGGCCGATGACCCACCCAGTGAAGGGGCGAGCAGCTCAAACGAGCCGGCCGGGGTGGCAGTACCAGTCGTCGCTCCTGCTCGTCCCAACTTGTGTCTCACCCTGGTTGAACAACAGGGCCTTCTGGATGCGGGGTGGCCATTACACCACGTGGAGCACATCACCATGTTTGCGGAATACCTGGAGGACACGGCCAACCAGTATGGCATCGAGGCGGTGGCCTGGGGCAATGATGGATGGGGCGACGCGCTGGTGATGGCGAACGCCACGGTAGAATTGGCTCAGGAACTCATCTGGGACAGACTCCGCGATGTCCGGGTTGTACGCCCTGGAGACCAAGCAGCACGGGGCGGTGGGGTGGGCAGGGTTCCAGAAGCAACTGGGAGCGCTACACCTGGAGATCATGACCGAGGCCCTGCGGCACCAATGGTTGCCTGCAGCAGAGGACGATGACGGTCGGCGCCTACCGGAACCGCCGTTCGTAAGGGGCGATCACAACGCGTGGGCCCTGGCCCGAGCAAGGACCTTGGCGAGGGAGCTGGTGCAGAGGTCCAGAACATTGGGGGCGGAACGTCGAGCTGAACAGGCGCGTGGTGGACTACCTGATGACCGGGATGAACCAGTTGCTGGACGTGAGGAGGATGGGGAGATGCGGGGCGACTCAGACTCTGGTCGAGGTCGAGGAGAGGAGTCTGGGGAGGAAGAGGAGTCGGACGAGCAGGCTATGATGGAGTTGACGCCAACAGAAGAGCGACTACTGGAACAACGTGGCCTGACCGACGAAGCACGCAGACACCTACGTGGTCTGCTGGTGGCTTTGGAGCAACTACAAGGGCATGGGGAGGGACCTGAATACCGCTGGGGGGTCATGCAACTGGTGCGAGCCTGGGATGATGCAGTGCATGCTGTGAGTGTGATTCGTGACATCCTGCAGTTGCGCACGACGCCAATGGGGTGCTTGCCTTATTTTCCGGCGGTACGCGAACCACGATACGGACCTCTAAGGACCAGGGTAGGCAGCTATATGGAGGAGTTTCGCTACATGCTTCTTCGCTGTCTGTCTGAAGAAGGAGGGCTGCGGCTACGGGACATGGTGGCTGGTGGACCGCGGCCACATGGGGGGACGTTCGGCACCGGGGGCGGCAGATGAGACGGTCCAGGCGATGCGGCCTGGACGTAACACCAGGAGAGTGCGCAGAGTGTCTGGGGTGGTGCCGCGAGGCTCGCGCTCTAGGTCGCGAACGCCGCCCTCTGAACCGGGGAGTATGCGCGCGTCCTCCTCTACTGATGTGGTGCGGAGTATGGCGAGTAACGCTGGTCTCCCTCCTGGTGACCCTTCTGGACCAGCACTAACTGGAGCTGCTGGGGCTGGCACTGGAGAACTGGTGGGGGTGTTATCTGCTGTTCCTTCTGGGGCGGCAACTGGCCAGGTGGCTGCTCTGGACGTGAGAAATCTTCCTGAACGAGACCCGTTGGCAGTGCGTCCTCACGATGCGCATGTCCTTCCTCAAACCCCTGGTGGCCGAGCCCGTCCTGAACCTCGTGAAGATTGTGCTGTACCTGGTCCTGCCCTGTCTGTACCTGGACAACGTGGAACTGAGGTGCACGTCTCCCTTGGGGCGGCAAATCCTGGACGTCCTGAACTTTCGGGAGACGCACCTCCTGTAGGACTGCCTCTTTGTGAACAGCCTCTTTCTGAACGGCCCAGTGAAGTGCTGGCGGGTCCGGCACTTCCTGCACTTCCTGCTGAAGTTCCTCCTGGTGAACTGCCTCTACGTGGGCTGGATGGGAGTGGGGTGGACCAACCGGTGGGGGCTGAAAGTGCTGGGTGTTCTGATCCTCCTCGTGAACCGACTCCTCGTGTACGGCCTCCTCCTCGTGAACAACCCTCCCAGGTGCTACCTCCTGTCCCGGGTGATCCTGAAGCAGACGTTCCTGCACTTCCTGCCCTTCCTGCTGAAGTTCCTCCTGGTGAACTACCTGTACGTGGTCTGGATGGGAGTGGGGTGGACCAACCGGCGGGGGCTGAATGTGCTGGGTGTTCTGATCCTCCTCGTGAACCGATTCCTCGTGTACGGCCTCCTCCTCGTGAACAGCCCTCCCATGTGCTACCTCCTGTCCCGGGTGATCCTGAAGCAGACGTGCCTGATGTGCCTGTCGATAGGAGGGTTTCAAAGTAGAGGCCTACATTTGAGCATGCCCTGCAAAGGGCGGGGCTTGGCGGAGAGAAAGGGTCCACTGCTTTAAAAAAAAAACCCTAAGCCCTAAGCCCTAAACCCTAAACCCTAAACCCGAAACCCCAAGAAAAGGCCGGGCAAAACTCCTCGCGAAACCCATGCCTTGGCTAGGGCGGAGTGAAGGAGGAGGAATTTCAGACGTGTCTGCGCGGAGTTCATGCCTCAGAACAGCGGCGAAAGATGGTGTTGAGAATTTTAACAAGGGTTTCCACGGGCTTTCTACGGTTTGGGTGTTCAGGAATTAGTGAGTTTTTTTTTAAATCGGTTTTCTAGTCTTACAATCTTAAGAGTTAGGGGTTTTTGTAAGGGCTTTCCTCCGTTCTGCAGCGGTTTTTAAGGAATTCTGAGGCTATAGGGTTTCGGGGGTGATTTGATGCAGAATTTCTAGCCCCACATTTATACATGCATGTAGGGCATGGTTCCGCGATTTTAGGAGATTAGGTTTCACTAAACCAGGTAGGGCTTTGGGGCATTTTATATTTTCCCTTATTGGGCTTAAGAGGATCTTACTTACCAATATTTTTCAAAAGCTTTAAAAGCCCCACCCAGCTAAAAGTTTAGTAAGGGAGGGTCAGGCTTCTGCAGTGTTTGGTTCGGGAGTCAGTGAGTTTGGGGTTCAGTATACTGGGTTCTTGCTGAGACATTTAAATTAAGTTACCATAGTAAGGAAGCCAGGTTCAATATTTTTTAGCCATAGATGCCTAGTATGGTAACTTGAGTTAAACTCCTTAACACGAACACAGTTTAGGGTTCAGGGCTTTCGGATCTTTGAGTTTTGAAGTCTTGAGTTTCCGGTGCCGCGACTCCGAGATGCGACGTCACTTACATGGCCGGAAGTGGACCACGGCCATGTTAGGGTTCAGGATTTCTTAGGGGTACTAGAAAAAACGATTCTTAGTTCTTTGGCTACTACACTCCCTAAGAAACAGCCGCAAGGGATGGGGACCACTGTACGCGGTGCACAGCCACGAGTGCAACGACATGCTCAGGAAGGCGGTGGCAGCGGCCTACCAGAAAGTCTTGAGCAAGGTGGTCAGTCCTACGTGAGCGAGGAGAGACGGGCGGAGGTACTACAGGGGCCTTAATAATTACCTGTACTGTTTTGGGGGTTCCTTATTATAAGTATACTATAATGGGCCCCAAACCCTATTCTAATTATAAAGGCCCCTATATTACTCGTAGTCCTGCGCGACACACGGCAGGACTCGCCGCCCGATTACGGGGTCCGACCCCCTGCCGGCGCGACCAACAGCCGCCAGGCAGAACCAGCTGCACGGAGGGTCGTGGCTCGCTGTGCCGGCCGGCCCTTCCCGCGTGCATGGTAAGCACGTGTTTGCACACGCACACAACTACGCGCACCTACGCCTATATGCATACCCATACGCGCGTATACGCACGGGTGCACGCACGCGTACACATATGCGCACACACATGCACAAATACGTGGTCTGATTCGAAGTCTGGAACTGGAGCTGTGGGCAGCGCTGGCTCTGTGCATGGGCGGAGGGTTCCGCGACAAGGCGCGGTACAGCGAAGTCTCTGGCATCTCGTCCTAGCACACCACTGTCCGCAGTCTTGGTCGTGCTAGTGTGCACCGGAGCACAAACACGAGGAACCCCTGCCGATAGATGCCAGGTGAGTCATGCGCTGACGTGCAGGGGGATACGCAGTGACGCGTGCATATCTGGTGCGTGGGGAGTGGACGGGGTGTCGGATGCGGCTCGGCTCTGCAGGCCTTGTGCGTGCAGTTCTTCCTGAGCCGGCGTGTGCGGTACCCAGTGTGCTGGAATACTACGGCTCCCATAAACAGGACCCGTGCGTTAGACGCCGGTCTGCATCCCGAGACGGACTCGGTACGACCGTCGACTGCGATGGCAATATGAGAGGCTGCTCGTGAAATTGTTGAGCCCTGCTGTCTTCAGGAACGCAACCGCCGACAGCACTCCAGGAACGGGAACATTCCGCGAGATTCTTGGTATCTCTTGGCGATTAGGACTTCGCCGCTTAGATCGGTGGCCGGGGTTGGGTACCCGCGTGTGCACACGCACGAGTGTGCGCTGCATGTTACAGTACGAGCTCTTCCTGTAACTTGGCACGCGGGACACGGCACATCTCGCATGCTGCTGTGTTGTTGTGGCGGCTTTGGACATTCCGGCTTCTTAATCGGTGAACCTGTCGAGTTGTTGTGTCGTAGATGTAAGCGGTGCGATCTCCCTAAATGACGCACTGAGGCCGGCGTGCGAGCTGCGGCTTCTGCCCGAGTTTTACGACGTGGTGCAGGAAGGGGTCCAGCGTCCAAACGCCACCGATCGGGACCAGCGTTGGGTGAGGGTTCTACGCAAGCTATGGAACTCCACCCTCACAAAGTTCCTGAAGCAAGAACTGGAGATGAAGGAGGGAGCCGGGGCCTCGTCCGATCGAATATGGAGTCGGGCAGTTGACCNGGTGAGGGTTCTACGCAAGCTATGGAACTCCACCCTCACAAAGTTCCTGAAGCAAGAACTGGAGATGAAGGAGGGAGCCGGGGCCTCGTCCGATCGAATATGGAGTCGGGCAGTTGACCCATCCGCGAATCGCCACTTTCGTAAGTGCGGTCAGCGCGCTGCAGAAACCCTATGGGCCCTGGATGGGCTCTGAAACCTGGCCCGAAGAGCTTGGACGAGTTAGCGGAGTGAGTAATGAGCACCTCATAGTATTCCGGTGTACTCCTGTATGACATGACTACACTGTAATAATATACCCCAAGCGCTGTTCCAATCGTTCGGACACCAATGTGAAACCTTGAACCCCAAACCTTAGACCAAAGTCTGAGGGCCCCGCTGCCCCAGTTAACTGAAAAGCCTCAAGCTACTTGGAGGGGGCAGGGCACTTAGTAAGTAGGTTATAAGTAGAGTTATAAGTACCCAAAATGGAGTTACCCCAAATATAACCCTACTTGTAAACGACTTACTAAGTCCCCTGCCCCTCCAAGTAGAAGCACCTTTTATGGAACCCCGTGTAGCCCTGCAGAGCCTGTGGGACCCTCCAAGAGACTTTTAGGGTTTTAGGGTTTAGTGTACACCCTAAGGCTCCCGGACCCTGGTAGTGAGATCCCAAACCTTAGCCCCGAAAGCCCAAACCCCCAAACCCTCCTCCAGAAAGCCCATGTTACCTTTATGAGCTTTAGGGTTTTAGGTTGTAGGGTTTAGGGTTTTAGGGTTTAGGGTTTAGTAATTAGGGTTTAGGGTCTAGTAATTAGGGTTCTAGGGTTTAGGGTCTAGTAATTCGGGTTTAGGGTCTAGCAATTAGGGTTCGAGGGTTTAGGGGTTTAGGGTCCTTACTTAAAGGATCATGGGACTTAGTAACTAGGGTTATAAATAAGGCATCTATACTTATAAGTACTTATAACCCCAGTTAGGGTCCTTATAACCTTACTTACTAAGTCCCCTGGTCCTCCAAGTAGACCCTAAACCCTAAACCCTTTAGATCCCTTTAAGGAGCCCTACAGATCCCTTTAAGGAACCCTACAGATCCCTTTAAGGAACCCTATAGTAGTCCCATGATCCTTTAAGTAGACCCTAAACCCTAAACCCTATAGAACCCTTAATAGTATCCCTATAGATCCCCTTAAGGAGCCCTTTAAGGAACCCCTCTCTTCAGGTGCTGTCGGAGCTGAGGATGAAACCCAAAAACCTCTCAGAAGAGCCTTCGCCCGAGGGGGCTTTCCTAAACGTTTAGGGCCTAGGATCTATAGGGTTCCTTTAAAGGGATCTATAGGCTTCCTTAGGGTTTAGGGTTTAGGGCCTACTTGGAGGGGCAGGGGACTTAGTAAGTCGTTTGTAAGCAGGGTTATAATTGCGGTATCTCCATTTAGGGTACTTAAAGCTCTACTTATGACCTGCTTACTAAGTCCCCTGCCCCTCCAAGTAGACCCTAAACCCTAAACCCTATAGATCCCTTTAAGGAACCCCATAGATCCCTTTAAGGTGCCCTTTAAGAACCCTTACCAAGTCCCCCTGCCCCTCCAAGTAAGGGTTAGGGCCTGGGGCCTTGGGATTATTCCTGGAGTCTCCATGGTCTCGGGTTCAGGCAGTTCTTTTTTGTGTGGTTCAACCATCTTTGTATTTAGGATCCTAGAAGGTATCCCCAAAAAGGAACTATAGTGGAGACCACAGGTTCACCTTCCCCTACTCTTCGGAGGGTCTCTGGGTTTGTAGGGTCTTCGAAGGGCTGCAAGGGTTTAGGGTTTAGGGAAGGCTTCAACCAGGCTTGATAGGAGTTTCTTTCTGTAAGGGCTTCAGAAAGGTGCTATTAAGGGCTCTTGCGGGGTTAAACAGGAGCTTGTTCTCACATTTTGTCTTTTGTAACATTGGGTATAAAGGTTTGGTCGGGGATTGCACAGTGTAGCATCGCTTAGTTAGGTAAAGGTCCCTGAGTAAGGTGCCCGTGCTATCTTTCAAGGCTCATGCAGCCCTGTGTGTGTGTGTGCGCGCGCATTCCGCATGCGCACACAGTGAAATCGTCGACAGGATCTTGCAGCAGCAGTTGTTGTCCAGAGTAGGTTAAGGCAGTGCTGCGAGTAGTATGAATAGTAGCAGGTAGCTGCTTGAAGTTGAAGAGTAATCACGCCACAGCTGGTGGTGGTGGTGGTCGTCATAGTGATATCAATCGTACTCCTCCTCCTCCTCCTAGCTGCTACGACGACTACTACTACGAATGTCGAAGCTTCCAGTCTCTGACGCCTAGAATGCTCTTCGGCATCCAAGGTTCGGCCGATTCCAAACGGCTTTCATCAAGCGCTCCTATGACTTCGATCGAAGGGTGCCTCCGAAGGGCTCTTATTGTTTCGAGTTCAGGGTTGTAGGATCTAGGGTTCGAGGGTTTCTCGGTGTAGGGTTTGGGGGTTGAGGGTTCAGGGTCCTAAGATCATAGCCGAATTCACTTAGGCACAGTCCTGAACCCCGAACTTTCAAAAACATCCAAGCACTCAGCCCTGGACCATTGTCTTGAGCATCGCGGATCTGATTTCGTCAGGGCAAGTGGCTTGCCACCTCCCCCAACCCCCCACCCCCGCTGAAACCAAGCCGAGCCAAGCCAAGCCAGATTAAAGGCCGCCCTGTTTATTGCCTGTTTATCTCCCAAGCCCCCCGGCTGAATCTCCCGAGTTCCCCACCCACTCTTTGGCCAAGCCAACCCGATCCGACCCCAGCCGAGCCAGGCCGCTGTTTTTGACAGTTTTACTGCCAAGCCCAGCCATGCCCAGNCCATGCACGGCCCGCCCCCGGCACCGGCAGTAGAAAACAAACCGCGCCACACACCCGCAGCAAAAAAAAGCACGCCGCGCACCTGCAGCACAAAGAAAAACGCACTGCGCACCCGAAGCAAAAAAACGCGCCGCGTACCCGCAGCAAAAAAAAAACGCGCCGCGCGCCAGCAGCACAGAGAAAAGCGCGCCGCGCACCCCGCACCCGCAGCAAAAACACAAACGTGCCGCGCACCCGCAGCAACAAACAAAACGCGCCCCTAACCCGCAGCAAAAAAAACACGCCGCGTGCATGCCCGCGGCCAAAACACGACAAACCGCGCCGCACACACGCGCAGCAAAAAAATCACGCCGCGCACCCAGAGCCTCCAAAACCCCTTAATTAAGGAATATACCTTAATTAAATCCTATTAGGGATCCTATTATGATTTAAAGTATACATTCCTTAATTAAGGGGTTTTGGAGGCTCTACGCACCCGCAACAAAAAACGGGCCGCGCACCCGCAGCAAAAAAAAAAA
>BGNK01000224.1:48927-198674 GCA_003297005.1 Symbiodinium sp. clade A Y106
GCCGCGCACCCGCAGCAAAAAAAACGCGGCGCGCACCCGCAGCAAGAAAAAAAACGCGCTCCGCACCCGCACAAAAAAAAACACGCCGAGTGCATGCCCGCAGCAAAAAACAACGCTCGACAAACCGCGCCGCACACTCGCGCAGCAAAAAATCACACTGCGCACCCGCAGCAAAAAAACGCGCCGCGCACCCGCAGCAAAAAAAAAACGCGCCGCGCACCCGCAGCAAAAAAACACCCACAACAAAAACAAAAACAGTCTTACCTAAATCAGATTAAGAGTCCTATGTTAATTTAAGGTATATTCCTTAATTAAGGGATATTGGGCTCTCTGGGTCCATAAGCCTTAAGCTCTAAACACTACATCCACACTCCGCAGGACAAGCAGATCGCGCTGCTGGAGAGTGGTGCGGTCGACCTAAAAGAGGTCCAGCGCTTCGTCCGTGAGGCGATAGGGACAAGGGTTAACTAAAGGAGCTACTATACAGATTACTATAATAACAGCTACGGTACTAGAAGGGATCCTATTAGGATTATGGTGATTCCGGGTTTAGGATTTAGGGTGTAAGCCGTAAGGTTAAACTGTTATATTATAGAGCCTTGGGTTTAGGGTCTAGGGTTTTCGGCTGGGGTCTAAACCCTCCAGGTTTAGTGTTCAGGGTTCCATATAACCACAACCTCACACCCCAAATCTGCAGTGTCAGAACCTATGCTTCAGGGTAACACAGGTCGCTGAGCCTCACACCCCCTTGAATCACCGAACCCCGTAACCCCGAGAGATTCCAAAACCCCTTAATTAAGGAATATACCTTAAATTAAAGTAGGAGTCTTAATATGATTCAAGGTATATTCCTTAAGGTCATATGACTTAAGGTATATTCCTTAATTAAGGGATTTTGGAAGGTCTGGGCCCTCCACTGCAAAACCCTCAAAACCCGAAACTCTTAACCCCTGATCCTGCGAGGAGGTTCGCGCAGCACCAGCTCTGTACGTGCAGGCGGGGTGAAGCAAATTCTTGCATAGATGTTTTGAGAGCAACATAGAATCATACTTGCTTTCATACAAAGTCGATTAAGCATGGTGTCATATAGTACCGCAATATGGAAAAGCTGGTTACGTGCACATTTCAGTTTTGGGCGGGTGGGATTGGATCGGTGGGGCTGGAGCTTCCCAGCGACTCCAAAACCCCTCAATGAAGGAATATCCCTTCAATTAGAATAGGATCCCAAATGGGTGGTTGTCAATATTAGGGTCCCTTTTTGGGGTACCCTAAATAATAGGTGCCGTATTACAATAGGGACCCAAAAAGGGACCCTAATTTTGACAACCACCCAAATAAGAACTAAAGCATGTTCCTTAATTCAGGGTTCTGGGGTCTCTGGGATTCGCAAAAACAAACCCGAAACCCTAAATGCGTTTTGGGGATTGGAGTGAGGGTTTTAGGGTTTAGGGTTTTAGGGTTTAGGGTTTTAGGGTTTAGGGTTTAGGGTTTAGGGTTTTAGGGTTTAGGGTTTCTTAGGGGTACTTGGAAACAATTTTCAATTTGGGTTATTATAATCCCGAAAAAGTCGCTAAAATGATAATTGTTGCAAGGGTGCCAAGTTTTGTATCTTTGGAAGGGTTAAGGCCGGGCTTAGGATTTAAGATGATTTAAGGTTTTGAGGGTACATCTGGTGTTTATGCCTCGACCCCGATTGGTTTTACTACCACAAAGAGACCTGTATGGCCGGAATCTGAAGCAGATACTATAAGGGGCCTCAATAATTACCTATACTATTTTGGGGGGTTCCTTACTATATTTATAGTATAATGGGCCCCAAAACCCTATTCTAATTATTAAGGCCCCTGTATTAGAGGTTTCTTGTCGAAGCTTCAACTTAGAGGCCCTTAGTAGGTAGGTTATAACTAGAGTAGAGCTACAAGTATAACGTACTTACTAAATCAGCTGGGCCTCCAAGAAGGGATTTGGGTACTTGTTTAGTGTTTTGCTTCTTTGAGCTATGGTTCCTTTGGGTGATAACGATGTACAACGTTCTTTGCTTACCTTCGAAGGGGAGTTTACGTAAGGTTTTAAAGGACTGCCCCCAAGGTGCAACAGAGCGCAGCCCAACATAGGAACCTCAAGCACTAGAATGGGAGTTTCTATCAGGATTCTGTCAAGGGTTCTTTAACGGCGTCTTTTAGGGTTCTGTAAATGTTTCCACCAGGGTTTATTTAGTTTAGGGGCCTTGGTGATTGGACTGGGTTTGGACAGTATAGCGATTTTTTGAGGAGCCACAACAAGTAGTAAGTAGTAGCGCCTTATACTACTGCCAGAAGGCCGTATGACAGAAGGTTCCAGGTTAGCTCCGCATGGCCAAGCACCACAATCCAGGGATAGCGGTGGTGGTGATAGTGATAACAATACTGATGACGATGATGATGTTGTTGATAATGCTGATTGTGATCGAGGTTGTGCTTGTGGTTGTGAGTTTGAATGCGAGTGATTATGATTAGGATCACTATGCTGCTGGTGAGACGGAGGATGAAGAAGAGGATGAGACATAATTGTAAAAAGGGGGTTTCCCATAACAGGAATGTCACACCAATTACAATGAACTCCAGAAAGTTGAAAGACGGGTCGAGGACGCTGGGATTCCCTTTGCATGAATAGTCGAATTTTGGGTTACATTGTCGCATACATAAAGTTGTTCAGATCGCTCTTTTTCAGATGCTTTGGGAATCCGAAACCCAAAACTCTAAATCCGAAACCCGCTCTAAGCCCCTAAATCCTAAATTTTCAGCCCTAATCCCTAGACCCTGAGCCCTGAGCCATAGACCCTGAACTGTAGACCCTAAGCCCCAACCCCCGAAGTTTTTCAGGGCCCGGATAAAGCCCCTAAACCCTTCTTGGCTGTAAACTCAACTTTTCAACTTTTGAGGTTCTTATAAGGTAGTCGATTCTGAAAGATTCAACTTTTTTTCCCTTGGGTTTTGGGCCAGTGAGAACCCGAAGCCCTAAACCCTAAAGGCTCTAGTGCCGCTAAAGTTGGAACATCATGATCCTCATGCCCTTAAGGTAAAGTATAGGGAATCCTAGCACTAATCCTCCTTAATCCATGTTCCAGCTTTCTGGGATCCACTCTAAACCCGCCCACCACCCCTCTCCCTCTGTGGGTAGGTGGGCGCCGTCGAGCGCCAGCGAGACCATGGCAGGCTCTGCTAGGCTGCAGAGCCTGCCGACCACAGCCCAGGGGTCGCCAAGCTTGGTCGCCAAGCCACTGTATCAGTATATTTTAATAACCCTAAACCCGACCAAAATTGCTCGCACGAGGCCCCCCCAACCCTTCACGACTTGCAACTGGACAAGGNCCCCCAACGCAAAACCTAAATTTTGCTCTTGGTGTAATGTTGGGCTTTGGCTTGGCCGCATATGGTTCGGCTGGCTGGATGGTTTGCCTCGCTGTGAGTAGTATTTGGGTGGTCTTGGGTTGGGCATTTCTGCACACAAAGCGTTCAGCAGACCAATGCTACACCCCTAAACCCTAAACCCGAAACCCTAAACCCTAAAGCCTCTAATGCCGCTGGGGAATGCAGGTTCGGAAGGTCCTCGACAAGCCGGACAAGCCTCTCCCCGAGGGCTCCGTCATACCCGAGGCCAGTGCCAGGGTAATCTAGGGGCCTCAAGAATTACCAATACTGTTTGGGGGGGGGGGGGGGGGGGGTTCTTTTTTTTTTTTAATTTACCGGGCCCCAAAAAAAATGAAAAAAAAAACCCTTTTAAGGGTTTGGGGCCATTTTTTCCCTCCTTTTGGGGGTTCCTTTTTATATTATAATTACCTGGACCCCAAAAGAATGTAGAATAATAGCCTTGTATAGGTTTTGGGCCATTATTTACCTACTCTTGGGGGTTCCTTATTATAATTATGGTGTAATCGGCCCCAAAACCCTTCTAATCATTAAGGCCCTGGCCCCTTATTATATTTTTTTTTATGGTAGAATCGGCCCCAACACCCTTCTAATCCTTTAAGGCCCCTACAGTAGATGCTTTTGGGGTTTTGGGGTTTAAGGGCTTCGGGTTTAGCGCTTAGGGATGAGGGTTTAGGGTTTTAGGGTTTCTTTAAGAGTTCCTGCATGATGAAAAATGAAAGCCCAGGTCCAATAATTATTGGGCTTTCTCAACGAAGTTACTAAGGCAGAGCAGATCTTTGAATGTAAGGGCTCGATAAGGGAAGGGGTGTGCCGGATCGGATCTAGGGGTCCAGGGGACTTAGTAAGGGTTCCTAAAGGGCACCTTAACGGGATCTATGGGGTTCCTTAAAGGGATCTATAGGGTTTAGGGTTTAGGGTCTACTTGGAGGGGCAGGGGACTAAGTAAGTAGGTTATAAGTAGAGTTCTAAGTACCCTAATTGGAGTTACCCCAAGTAGAACCCTACTTATAAACGACTTCCTAAGTCCCCTGGCCCTCCAAGTAGTGTGTAAAGTTTAAAGGGTTTAGGACTGTAAGGTTCCTTTTCAGCATTCTTGTAAGGGTTCGGGTTTAGGGGTTTGTGGGGTTAGTGCTCAAGGTGTGAGTTTAAGTTTACTCTTAGGGCATTCAGGTTCGTGATTGCAAGCACAGTTGCCTTTTGTAGAACCCCAATGACTAAGTCCCATGATCCTTTAAGTCATCTACTGCTGGGCAAAAGTTTACCACACGACTTGCAACTTTAAGGCCTTGTCAGGGGGTTCTGGTTAAAGGGTTCAATTTAAGGTACCCATATTTAGTATAGATCCCTGTTATGGTAGCTTACATTAAAAAGCCCTTAGCAAGAACCCCTAAACCCTAAACCCTAACATACTATAGGGGCCTTTTATTTACCTATACTATTTTGGGGGTTCCTTAGTATATTTATAGTATACTGGGCCCCAAAACCCTGTTCTAATTATTAAGGCCCCTATAATGATCATAACCGGGCAAGTTTTGGTTTTGTTTCGGGGAATGAACTCTAGGTTCCTGAGTAGTACCCTTTTGCCCTTTTGCTTTTTTGTGTTCCCTTGTTAAAGCTAAACAGTAGGAAAAAGGGTACCCTTGTTCTTACGAGGCTACTGGGTCCGCCTTGATGGCCACGTAAGGTAGACCTCCGCCCTCTTCGCTTCTCCGTGGCTGTTGTGACAGAGAAGATCGTCTGTACGTCGAAACTTTCGTCCCGACGATGCAATCTTACTATACACTGCCCCGAAAGCCTATCCCAATTAAGAGCTCCTATTTCTGGGTAGTTCTCTAAATTAAGGGTTTCCTTGTGGGGTCCTTCTTCAAGGGTGCCATATTTTTTCTCGAAACCGAAATACTAAAAAGTGACCTTAATTTAGGGAACTACCCCATATAGCATAGCAATGGACTTAATATGAAATAATTTAGGGAAACCCTAAACCCTAAACCCCTAACAAAACTCTAAACCCTAAACCCTAAACCCCTAAACCCTGGACCCCTAAACCCCTAAACCCTTAAACCCAAAACCCTTAAACCCTACTCATTTAGGCGCTAAGTTCGGAGGACCCGGCTGACCTGCAAGTCTGGCGAGGCTATGAGGAAGGTGTGGCCTCGAACGTGTCTTTGGGAGTTGAGGGGCGGGTTTGGGGATTAGGGTTTACGGTTCAGGGTATAGGGTTTGGGATTTGGGGTATAAGGTTTAGGGGTTGGGAGTCGCTAATCGGGGTTCGTGTTCAGGAACCCAGGGTTTGGGGTTTAGGAACTAGGCTTTAGGTGTTTAGGTAGTTGGAGCGTGGCGCGTATCCGTACGCGTGGTTTCCTATGCTTCCGAGTGGTTAAGGGGGCGTGGGGGGGGGTGGGGGGGTGGGGGGGTTTGCTAACGTACATTTGTGGAGCGTCCACAGACCCGGCTCAATGAAGTGGTTGGCACTCTTGGTGTATGTCGCGACAAGCGCAAAACCGCAGCATCGTCTTCGCAGATGGCAACAAGTCATGGAAATATGCGTGTGCTCGCCGATCCATCCGCGAAGAGTCTGTCACTCACCAGAAAGACTTTCGTGAAGCCCGTGAAGGAACTCTTGTCCACACAGAGTAGTTCGGGGCATTCCAGATCTTCTGAAAATCGACGAATTCCCTAGGCCAAGAGCTATTCTGCGCGTTTCCCCCTACTCGTTCGTGCAGCTGGCCCGCAGCCTTGCAAAAACACTACATTCAGCATGAATCTTCCTACCTTGACTCGCTCCTGTCCCCAAAACAACACGTATGCCTATGCGCCGCGGACCTAGGTAGTTTAAGTTGCCATAGCAGGGACCTATAGCAAATAATACTTTTTTCTTATGATGGTAACTTCAATTAGGTTGTTAACAAGAACCCAATTATCGGGCAGAGGCTGTTCAATATTCGGGTAAGTACCAATTACTATTCCTGAAGATTCCTCAGTACCGGTATACTAGAGGTTCCCGAAGGACCTCATACTATAATACTATAAGCTTTCATAAAGGCTTTCTTTGCAAAGGTTTCGGGTTTGTGGCAAGATGCGGCAAACTTGCATCGGGCTCTCAATCAGAAAGCCTCATTCATGTTTTGTCAATGCTTAAAGCCAGATTCCAACCACCACAGCAACCCAAAAGTGTTAGTATAAATCCCAAACCCGACACCCTCAACGCCAAGCCGCCAAGCCCAAAATCCCAAACCCGAAACTGTTGCAAAATCCCTACACCCTAAACCCAAAATCCTAAACCCGAAACTGTTACAGAAACCCTACACCCTAAACCAAAAAATCCTAAACCCGAAACTATTACAGAAACCCCCAAACTATTAATTACAGAAGCCCTGCACCCTGAACCCCATGCCCTCCCATCGACATGTGCAGTCGGACAAGAGCTCTAATCCCAAAATCCGAATCCCACAACCCCAAACCCTCAACCCGTGACCCAAAATTCGGAACCCTAAACCCTAAAACCCCCACCCCACCCAAACCCAACATCCTAAACTCGAAGCCATAACGCCTCATCGGATAAGCCCACACCCAACATCATCAACCCTCATGTCCTAGGCCCCTAAACCCTCTCATGACCCCTCCAACCCCCGACGGCCGGCGCAGGGGTGAAGCAGAGAGAATTGCTGAAGCCGCTCGGCAGCGCAATCTTTTCGTTTTGGGTTTGAGGGTTACTTTGTCATAGTTGGGTAACATTTTACATTTTTCTGGGTACTTAAGGCCAATAAGGAATAAAGATTTGAATTTTTAATCCTATCCCAAGCATGAACTAGGTTAAGTGTTCAGGGTCTTCTAGCATCTCTGGGGTTCCCCTATTTTCTCTTTATTGGGTCTTCCGGTAGTCCCTTTCATTGCGGGGGCCTTTCAGTTTAGGCACCTGGCGTGTCAGGTCCGTGGGACTTGCACCCTCAACACCAAGTTGGCCTTTGCTGATGGACAATCGGAACATGTTGACTTGGTGGGCATTTTCCAGACGAGTGCTTCGTCATGCGAGACTGGCTGCTGAGGATGGGGCCAAAACTGGAAAATGAGAGCCCCACGGCTCTGGGCTACTACATTCTGAGGGCACTCGCGTCCATAGTCGCCTCGGGTGTGAGACCGTATGATTATGGAACCTCCAACTTGGGGGTCTCCGCCATGGATACCCTTCACCCAGAACTGAGGCTATTCGATTTGGCTTCTTATGTGGAATGCTCAGAACGCCGTTTCAAATTGAACTTGGACAATCTGTGGAAATTCCTCGGGTGCAGGGTTTAGAGGCCTAAAAAGATCATGGGACTTCGTATCTAGGCTTATGAATCAAGGCTTCCCCTAGCCAATCTGTCTCGAGGTTTAGGGTATAGGGTTTAGGGTTTAGGCGTTTAGGGCCTAGGGGTTTAGGGTTTAGGGTTTAGGGTTTAGGGCTCGTTCGCCACGCATTTGGCGAGACAGCATTCAAGCATCCAGGCAGCACGCATTTGAGGGAGATTGGCCAGGGAAAAACAGGGTGATCCTACTCATGAGTATGGAAAGTATGTAACTATCAGTTAATTACTTTTAAAGCCCAGTTTCTGGTCCCATGATCCTCTAAGGACCTTTTATTTAGGGGGGCCTGAATAAATAGAATTGGTTCGAATAAGACCCGTGTACTTATAGTGCATTGTTTTCCCAATTCAGGGTTTCCGCGCCAAACGCACAAAGACAAGGATTTTGGGGGGCCGGTTGGTTCTTCCTGCCCGGACGCCCGGCTGCGTTTCGGGTTTAGAGCCTATTTGGCCATAGGGTTCAGGGTAGGGGTTTGGGACAGAGTCGAAGGTCTAGGTGTTGGGTGTAATCGGGGAATCTGAAAACCTCAAAACCTACAACAAACCTTTGAAGAAACAAGAACTGTCAAACTTTCCTCCTGAGGCTCATGATGAATCCCTGTAAGCCTAAACCCCAAAAACCCTAACGTCCTTCGAAACCCACAGAGGCTAAGCCCTCTAAACCCCAAACCCCTAAACCCCTAAACCCTAAACCCCTAAACCCTAAACCCTAAACCCTAAACCCTAAACCCCTAAACCCTAAACCCTAAACCCTAAACCCCTAAACCCCTAAACCCTAAACCCTAAACCCCTAAACCCGAAACCCTAAACCCTAAACCTGCCCCCTAGAAAAGCACAAGCAGAAGGACCTGGGTTCCGATGAACGCGGAGATCGAAGTCATGGATGCCTCTGGCGGATACCTCTGAGGCTGAAGCCCTGAGCAGTTATCACTTAGGACTTAGGGTCCATTGTAGTTACTTTTTTGTTTTTATGGTTAGGATCCTATAAGAAAGGTTTTGGTTAACCAACAAAAGGAACTAAAATGGAGACGATAGGGAGTATCCTCCCATAACCCCTAGACAATCAAGCGGTAATATACCCGACAATCCTGTTCCAATTATTCAGGCCCGCGTTAGTACAGAGCAGCCCCTACTTGGAGGGCCAGGGGACTTAGTAAGTCGTTTATAAAGTAGGCTTATAATTGGGGTAACTCCATTTAGGGTACTTATAACTCTACTTATGACCTACTTACTAAGTCCCGTGCCCCTCCAAGTATCTACCGACATCTGCTTCGGTGCCGGGGGCCGGGCCTTGCGAGAGCACAAAAGCATCGGTGCCGTAACCCTAAACTAGGGCTCCTTAAAGGGATCTATAGGGCTCCTTAAAGGGATCAATAGGGCTCCGTAAAGGGATCTATAGGGCTCCTTAGCGGGATCTAAAGGGTTTAGGGTTTAGGGACTACTTAAAGGATCATGGGACTTAGTAACTAGGGTTGTGAAGAAGGCAACTATACATACAATCACTTATAACCCCAATTAGGGTACTTATAACCTGACCTACTAAGTCCCCTGACCCTCCAAGTAGACCGGGCCATGCCCCAGAGAGAGCAAGACTCCTCGATTAATTAGTTTAGGGGCTTCAATACTTGTCAACAGCGTTCCTTAGGGTTCCTGACTATAGTTGCACTATACTGTAACCCCAAAACTTAATTTTGAATATTAAGGTGCCTCTACTGCTTCATTGAATTCTACATGGCGGCAGTATGGCTTCAGAACATTTCTTATATAGGAGCTTTTCGGCTCTGTGAGGTGGACAGAGGGGCTTAACTAGTGGTCGGACCTTAGGAAGAGTACATCCGCTTATATTCCTTACATAGCTGAGGGGTCCAAGTACCATTATAGTAGGTATTTTGGCCCCCAATACATACCATACCATTACTTGGACCCTCTGGGATAGCTGAGGTATAGTATCCCCCAAAAACTCGAAGGCCACCTACATCAGAGGCTTCTGCATGAAGAATCGGGGGCTTTTCGGGCTCATGCTGGGAGACTTAGACTTATGTCTCCTGCGGGTCTAGACGAGGCCCATTCAACCAAACAGGTGTTTAGGGTTCAGGGTCTGGGGTTTAGGGTTTAGGGTTTAGGGTTTAGGGAGGGCAGAGTTCCTGCTCTGCAGGAAAGCCCGAAGGCCGAAAAAATCCGGAACTGACGCGAAACCCTGAAGCCCCGAAATCTTAAAGGTCTGGGTTTAGGCTATGTTTGATGTGACAAACACCGGAAGAGGTTTTGGAAGCCCCAACTCCAGATGATCCCATATAGATGCGAAGCCCTAAACCCTAAACCCTAAACCCCTAAACCCTAAACCCTAAACCCCTAAACCCTAAACCCCTAAACCCCTAAACCCCTAAGCCTAAGAGCTTGACGCCAGAAAACTGAAAACCCTAAACCTGAACCCCTGAAAGTATATTGACTCTACTTGGAGGGGTGGGGACTTAGTAAGAGTTCTTAAAGGGCTCCTTAGAGGGATCTATAGGGTTCCTTAAAGGGATCTATAGGGTTTAGGGTTTAGGGTCTACTTGGAGGGGCGGGGGACTTAGTAAGTAAGGTTATAAGTAGGGTTACAATTGGGGGTAACTCCATTTAGGGTACTTGTAACTCTACTGATAACCTACTTACTACGTCCCGTGCCCCTCCAAGTAGACCCTAAACCCTAAACCCCATAGATCCCTTTAAGGAACCCCATAGATCCCTTTAAGGTGCCCTTTAAGAACCCTTACTACGTCCCGTGCCCCTCCAAGTAAGCCCGAAGGCCCAAACCCTGAACACTTGAAACCCTGGACCTTGGAACCCCCGACTCCTCAACCTTTAAAGGGGTTCCATAAGGGGGTCTATAAGGGATCTACCCCCGGGCCTAGCAGTCGTTTGGGCTTGGGGCTCGTTTCAGGGTGGGAGTGGACCCCGGGGGCGGTACTAAGGGACTTGTTCCCGATGAGCACCCCCCACCCTCCCCTGCCCTCTGCTAGGGCGACAGTACCACATTAATCCATCCTTGTCGTGAGCTGTACGACGACGCAGACGACGAGTTTGACATTGCCAGCGTAGGGCATTGCGGTTTGCTGTTGCCTCTTTTCGGCTGGGTCGCTTGTGGGAATAGGCTGTCATGTCGCATCGAGGAACGTGCAGGGCCTTACATGTGGCTCAAAGTCGTCAGTGCTGACTTAAAACACTAGCACAGATCTCTACGCTCGCTTCAGGAAGAACTCCTTGAAGTTGGGGCAACTTATTCCTTGTATTTTCTCTTGTATACGTTGATTTGCAATTGGACCCCGAGTTGTATGCAAGTGCATATCTCAAGCCGAAGGGGCTGGGAGGTGGATTGGCCGCGACCTCCAGGCACATCACAGTCCGACACAACAAGAACAACCCATTCGATCGTTTTGGTTCAGTTGTTACTGGCCTGCCTGTGTATGTATCCTTTCCTCAGTGACAAGGGGTCTTGCGCAGCCCGGTATCTTTCAGAGCGAACAACTGACATTAGCAAGCCGCTGCCCGATGCCTGTGATGCGGGCTGCTGTTGGCGCTATGGGCGCGATGATCAAGCAGTGTACATAGTGTTTGTGCGTCATAAAGGGTTGAGTGTTTGGCATTTGGGTTCTTGTCCCTGGTTAACGTCTGGTTGTTTGCACTTTCGTAGACTATTTGGACGGCCCTTCGGTATCTGCGCAGCCTTGAAATCTGGTTGACATCACACTTTTCTTTTCCGCTTTTCAGGGTTCTAGAGTGGCAGGCTGTGCTCGACAGAACTCAGCGGAAGCTCGTTCTTCCTTCAGCTTCGGATTGGGCTCTGTGAGGACGGCGGTACTCTAGGGGATGAGTCTCTTTTTAGGTAGCCTTCCGCGACTGTGTGTGCGCATGGCAAGTTACAGTGCTGGTCATGTTTTCCAGGCATGCGTGGGACAGCACCAGGATGCTTACAAGCACTAATTGGTGGTCTTTTGCTCGTCTGGGTCTGATAGGCTACTCGGTCTTTGTTTCGGTTTGCTTTGGGTGTAGTTATGGCATCTGGTCCCTTGCGCATGTTTGACCCTGATGCCTGTGTGCGTAGCTTCGAGTGGCATCGCGTCAGTCGTGAAAACTTCTGACTTTCAAGAGATATGTGAGCTAGTTCGCTGGCGGTCATCCTGCTTGAAGAGTGTCTTTGCTTACACGAATGAATGGAGCTGTGCAGTGTTCTTCACGACTGTTACTGTCTTAGACGCTGCGTAGGGTTTTGGACTACTGGTCCTTGTGAAAGTCTTGTAGACTTTGAGGCTGCGCAGGGTTGGAGTCCGTCTGCTTACACGGCTTACACCAGGCTGGTACGTGTTGATGACATGACAAGCTACAGAATGCTTGTGCCAGTAGTGGTAATCTCGTTTGGGAAGCTCCAGAGTATGCTTGGCATGGAGTGATTGTTAGGTTCCTTGTCGGCGATGTCTGTATTGTGCTCGCGCTTAGTGTACCGTACATGCTGTATTTGCCACTGCTCAAAAGTGTGGGGCTTACCAGTGCATTGTGAGTGGAAGCCTTCGTTTGAGTCATTCAAGTGCTCTTGTCTCTGGGGAGCTGCCGAACGGTGCCATTGTTTTCTGTCAGTTCGCGTGCGAGAATTGCTGACGTGCAAGGAACCATAAGGCTCAGTGACGCATCTGGGCATCGCTGTTTTGGTTGTGGCCTTAGCTCCGGTTTGAGTGCTGTTTTGATCGCTTTCCACTACTGTGGGCTATGGTTCCTTGCATTGTTGGTCTGCCGAGAGTGTGTCGTCAAGTCCTTCCCAAGTCCATTGGCAGATGCGGAAAAGCGCGAGTGACCATACTCGAACAGAACATCACGACTCATTCGGAAGTCTCAGCTAGCCAGTCGAAACGACGATTGTCGCTTGCAGACCTCGGAAGCGGGCTGCTGCAGGAAACTCGACACGACGCGACAGTATTGAGCTGATTCGGAAAGCCAGTGCAGTTGAGATGAGTCAGCAAGATCTCCGGGCTAAGTCAATCACTATGCGTAGCCTTTTTGTTCGAAGTCCCTGAGCGGCACTGGCGCTCCCTCTTTCCATTCACGCCATGCTGTTTGAGGATGAAGCTAGGCGTGCTCTCCGCCTCACCATGGATATAGCGGAAAGAAGCATTGACGCTATGTTTGCTGGTTCCACCGTCCCGCGCTCTCCCCGTCCACCACTCGTCCGGCGTAGGGCAACTCGGGAACTAGGGCCCAGGCCCAGCACACCCACACTGGAAAATCGTGGGCGTTCACGCAGCCGATCACATGGGAGGACAGTCCAAGGCCGTAGATCTGGCTATCAGGTGCCCTCTAACCGTCCAAGATCGGCGCACCGGTATGGTACCCGTGTATCACATGCGGGTGGGCATGATTCAGGGAAGCCACGAGTGCCACCCCGCCGGCCTGCTCACCCTGCTCCCTCCGCCCCTGCCTCCCGCTCTTCCCAGCCACAGCGGCGTATGTTTGGTGGGGGCGTTTCAGCGTCGAGTGGTGCCCAGGTTCCGCCCCCTGTGCCGGAGTCGAGTCCCACTCCCAGCCTGACTGTAACTTTCCCGGCAGGGTTTCACATTGGTGGCCTCGTGTCTCCGCCCTCCCCAGCAGCTGTGGAAACTATGCTGAGTACCTTGGCCTCACGCTCCCCTACCTTCCAGTCCTTGCGGCCTCTACACCAACTTGTCCCGGCGAATGCCAGGCGCCGTGTCACGGCATACCTGCTGAGTCACCCGCAGTTTCTGGATGCATGCTTGGTAAAGCGCATCATGGAGGAGTGGCACGGTGACATTACGCCGGCAAACAATCAGGAGGTGACTATCCCAACATCTGTGGGTGACCTGCGAATCGCCTTGGCCACGCGCATTGTCAGGCAGCTAATCACTGCTGCCCCTACACCGGTACCGGATGCCACGCTGGAGCCAACAGCGGATGGCACTACAGCATATGGGCCGTGCACACCCGAGCCGCCCATCCGCCACACTGATGTCCAGGCCGATGCTCCTCCTCCCACGCTTGCTTCCTCTGGTGTGCCCACACTGAGTGGCGCAGTGCGTGCTCCGGGCTCTGCGGCCACTCCCGTTGTCCCGGCAGCATATCTCAATGCTGAGACGGCGAGTGGTCCAACCGCCCTGCCTGAGGGTTTGCCTCCGTCTGCCCCTTTGGCCGAAGATGTTACTTCTTTGCCCTCCCCCGTGCCTTTGGCTGGCCGCGAGGAGCCTGTCCCACACCCTGCACTTTCCGAGACTGGCCATGACCCGATCCCTGCACCTGCTGAGGCTGTTGATGGCTTGGTCCCACCCCACCTCTACCAGGCTAGTGCCATCCCTCCCCCAACTGACTCGACGAGTATTGCTCCCATGACTCCTCCTACGGACTGCGAGCTTACGCCCCAGCTACGGGGTGTGGAGTATCTGCTTGGCGACAACTGCCTGTTGCCAGTCTCGAGCTGCACTAGCTGTCTGCAGCCATTCGAGGTCGGTGAGACACTCGTCCGGTTGGCGTGCATGCACTACTTTCACAAGGAGTGTGTCACAAGATGGTTCTCCTCCCCCATTCATGGTCATCGCTGCCCGTGCTGCAATGTGAACCTCATCGGTTTGGACAGCTGTTAGGTCGACTCCCTTCCCTCGCAGGTGGATTGGACTGGACAAGCCAGGCGTACCGTCACGCAATGTGTTGGGGCTGCTGGCAATTTTGATTCTGCCATTTGCATTACTGAGCGACCTGCTTGAGCAGATGGTTGCAAAAGTGAGGTTCCTGCATATGAGGGTTTCAAGCCTTCTCATTAACCTTGAGCGCTGGAGCTTATATGCGTTCCATACTGTCAGAGTCGAGGCTTCCCATTCTTTGCTCCATGCTCGTGTACGGTATGGCACACTGGGCATTGCGCATTGCGTCCTTCCTGTTCGTACTGTCTGGTACCTTGAGCTAGCCGTGTCACGGGGGTTGCCTGGACGCAGGACTGGTTGATGATTAGCGAGTTGTGTCCCAGGTATTATGTGAGCTTGTCCACATGTACATCAGGTATCAACCACTGGTCTGCACATTTGGGGCGACCTGCATGGTGTAGAGGTAGTATGGGCATCATTTATCCGGCTACAACTGCAGCCTGCACTGAAACTTTGTCTGTATCTGCTGGGCACTACGCATGAGGACGTCTTATTGCTGCGGAAGCCTTGTTTACGTGCGAATCTCCCTTCTGGTACTTGGTTGGTGGCGTGTTAGCCCTCGGTGCTGGAACTCGGTTCCCTCGGCACATGGCGCGCGCCTTTGGGTCGCCCTCGTGTGTGCCCTCGGTGCTGGAGCTTAGCTCCCTCGGCACTGGCCGCACGTTCTCGCCCTCGTTGTCTCTAAGTCTGCCAGCCGGTTGCTTTATTCCTTGGTTGTTGCCTGCTGGCATTCCTATTACTTCGGTTGTTGCCGGCTGGATTGGCTACCCCTGCAGCTACTGGCTCCAACCTTACTCATTCATGGCCCCCTATCTCCTTTCCTATCACTTTCAGGGTGGAGGGCTTGCATTCCTTGCTCCGCACTGGTGTACGGTACCGCACTCTGGGGGGCTGAGAACAAGGAGACCTTCACTTCTCGCTGACTGACCTTCTGCGCCGAGTGGGTAACGGGGATCGTCTAGCCACAGTATTGTTTGCAACTCAGCTTGCTTCTTCTTTTCCTGGCGCTGAGGATTCCAAAAAAAAAAAAACGCCCAAAGACCAACCCCCGACTCTCGCGCCCCAGATTGGGGGGTTGGTTTTGGCTCCCCACCCCCCCCCGCCCTCCCCCCCCCCNCTCACCCTCAAAACCAACCCCCCATTCTCGTGCCGAGTTTGGGGGGTTGCTTTTGGCCCACTTTGGCCCACCCCACCCCCGGCCTGTTGGGTAAAGGTGTGGCGTGAGCTTGTTCACATTTACATCTGGTCTATACCGATCGCTTGCACATGTGGGGCGCAATGCCTGGTGTTGGGGGGTGCACATCCACACCTACAGCATGAAATGTAAACCTTATGGGCGAGTTGGACGCCGTGCACGGGGTAATGGGCATGGGCGTGAGGGCGTCCGAAGCGTATGGGAGGTACTCTACGCTAACCGCGTCCATTCACAGCTCGCTTGTTTGTCTACCTGGGTACCCCCGTCGCCTTGCATCGGCTGGCTACTTACTGCATGGGTTCGTCCATCCTGGCTTTACTGTTTCGGTTGATGATGTCTGGATTGGACGCTTTGCAGCTATTGGTTCAAACCTGACTCGCTCACGGCCCCTGGATCCTGAACTCCCACTTGGTTCACCCCTCTTTCGAGACTTTCCCTTAGGCGTAACTGTCGGTCGTACCTCAGGATCATTCCTCCCTCACTTTTCTTCCGTAGCTTGCGGCCTCATAGCTTGTTCTATCGACATGGACCTGGTTCGTGGACTGCCGGATGCGCCACTAAGCTCCAGCAGTGACGACAATGATGAGCCTGACGAGAGCATCTTGCTCAGACACAACCGCCATGTATGCCAAGTCGGTACCAAACTGGAGTTGCGGAATTTTTCCGCTGACTGTGTCGGGCATGATATGACCTGGAAAGGCAGTCTGCTTACCCGTGTGGTGGCTCTACAAACTGGAGGAACGGGCAGGAACCGTCACCAATGGGGTAGGTGGTGGGGCCAGCGGCTCCTGGAGCTCAAGGCGGATATCGGAATTTTAGCAGAAACCAGTCTGGCGGGGCCGGACCAGCATGCTGCCGCCCTGCACGGACTCTATTCGGCAGGCTATGTAGCGTTAAGCCACTCAGCGCATTCTGCTGCTAGGGAGGTATGCTCGTTATCTCGTCAACATGCTGCAGGTGTCGTCATTGCGGTGCACCGCTCCGTTGCGAGTAATTGGGTTGACGTTAGCAGAGACGAGAGGGGTCGGGGTGTCAGCGCCTGTTTGCTGTTGGCGAACGGTGGGAGGCTGCGTGTGGTGGGGTTATATGGCCCCACCGGTGGGAACCTTCCCAACTTTGTGCACTCGCCTGAAAACCTTGCTGCAGAAGCAAGTTTGAAGGCTTTTCTCACGCAGGAAGAGCGTAAGGCAGCAATGGCAGGTGATGCTGTGGTAGTGGGTGGGGACTTGAATTCTGTCGTCTCACGGACCCTTGACACCTGGGCAGGAAGCTACATTGATCGTGCTGATTGTGTTGCGCGACACCTAGCCTCCATGGGTCTTACAGACGTGTTCCGTGCGTTCCATCCGGAAACCAGGGCTTTCACCTTTTATTCTTCTGCTTCCGCCAGTCGGCTTGATAGCATCTGGTACTTGCCCGCACCGGCTTGGGCTGCTGGCCCAGTGAACTCCACCATCTTGTGGCAATGGTGCTATCGTACTGATCACGAACCAGTCTTGGTAGACTTCCGTTTCCAGCTTCCAGCCATCTACTCCTCCCTTCCCATGCCCTTCCCAAAGTGGAGGGTACTCACTACGATGTTAGGTGCACCGGATGCGGCTCGAACGCGTCAGCAGGTCCAACGCAAGCTCGAGAACCACATGGCAAGCATACAAGCCATCTCTGACCGCCTGTTGGAAGCGGAGGCACTCCTCGATGCCATGCCTCAAGCTCCTTGCGAGGGTGTAACCGGGTTGTGGAATGAAATGCTGCCTTCGTCCACTGCGTCTGCCACATGCCTTAGGGCAATAGTTGACAGCAACTTCAGTGAACTGCAGGCTCTTCTTCTGTCTTGCTTGCCTGATGTGGTGGCGGGCCCTTCGCGTAGGATTGCGAAGGCGTCGGAAGCCTGGCACCAATGCATTCTTGAGCTTAGGCGTATTCGGCAATACCTGCAGGACTTTGCGGCCAATCCGTATAGGCAGCTCGATGTAAGCAAAGTCTCCCTGCAACAGGCTTCCTCGCTGGCGTCCAAGGCCATTGCGATTCTGCGCCTGGGGCAAACCAGAACTGATCGCGCTGGGGCATCGGTGCCCTGGGACTCCCTTCATACCAACCTTGAGGAGTGGGTTGGCACACTGGGAGTTCCTGAGTTTTGTCGCTTGGAGTGCGCAGACGTGTTGCTTGGTTCCCAACGTTTCAGTTCCCCCTGTTCCTC
This sequence comes from Symbiodinium sp. clade A Y106, assembly GCA_003297005.1. NCBI lineage: Eukaryota > Dinophyceae > Suessiales > Symbiodiniaceae > Symbiodinium > Symbiodinium sp. clade A. Next base: position 66,753 of record BGNK01000224.1, read on the forward strand.
CACTCGTGGTCCCACCTCAATTGTGCTCCCGCTGCTTTGGCCCGTTAATCCTAGCACGATGGACAGGCGGCGCGTCCCAACCTTAATCTTGCAAGTAACTGAGTGGCTGGACCGTGTCCAGCAACTGTACTCCAGCTGCACTGGCAAACAGTCGAGAAGTTACCTACAGGAGCGCCGAAACCGACTACGCGCTGGGGATGTGAAGGGTTGGGCAAAATGGATGCGACCGCTTCCACATCCTCGTTCTGAGTATCTTCCTGACTGGTGTGTACGGGAAGACGGAGTCGCTTGTAGGCCTACTTCGGTTTCCGAGGTGCTACGGGGTGCTGAGCAGGAATGGGGGACTTTGCTCAAGGAACCTGCCGACTCATGGAGCCATACTCTCATCAGTCACTACCAGGACTCTGCTGGCCGTAAGCGTGGGATGCTGGACTTTGTGGCTGTCATGGCGTCGCAGGGCAACGATGATCTTCGTCGTGTGGGTCGAGCCTTGCTTTGTCCTGGGCCCTGGCTTCTGCTGCCTTGGCGTCGCGTACAACTCCGGATTTGGTCTGACCACTGTGTAGTTGTTGCCGGTTGGGTCTTGCATTGGGATGGGTGGGCATGGGTCGGTTGTCGTCAGGCGCCTTGTAGTGGTGTCAAGCATGTCCTGGCACTAGTTAATGGAGTGCCCTCCTACCGGTGGTCGGCTGACAGATGGCACTGTTCCTCAGGGTTTTTTTGCTGCTGCGGGTGTTTGAGCCCCTTAGCGACACTCTCACTTCCTCCAGTTCTCAGGCCGAGCGTCAACGAATCCTCAGCAAGCACCGTCACTCGTGTCCAGGGCCGTCGGGATGGAAATTGGCTTTTCTGGATTTTTACCCAGACCATGTGCAGCAACTGTATTGGCGTAGTATTGATTTCCAAAGGCGGTCAGGTATAGTTGCATCCACTCTGAAAGAAGCTTTACAGGTTCACCTTTCCAAGGCCTCGGGCGGTTGGCGACCGCTATCTCTCATGGAGGAGGGGTTCAAAGCCATCGAGGGCCCCCTCAACCAGAGGCTAGCGGCAACTATCCAGCAGGACAAGGATGGCGAATTGTACAGCCTGCTTAACATGGGCTATGCCCCGGGCTACCCGGCGGCCCCGCATGTTCTGTATCTGGATGCTCTGTTACTTGAGGACGCGGCCAGGCACAGGAGACCCATCTCCAGGGTGGCCGTGGATTACGAGAAATTTTTCAACACATTGCAGCTAGTGGAGCTGGATGCTGTTCAGCACTGTCGCGGCATTCCAGACGCAGCGCGTGCGGTGTATCAAGACCTGTTTGGAGCATGTGCCGTCAGGTTGGCAACACGCCTGGGTGTCACCTCGCCTGTGGCGGTCTCCAGGGGGGTCCCTCAGGGATCGGTCTCCTCCCCCAGTTTGTCACGCAGCGCCCAGGAGCCTCTTCTCCGACTGCGTGAGAACAGCCTCCATGGATACCGAACCAGTGGGGGCAGACTTGTGCAGACCTGTGGGTTCGTGGACGACTTGGAACACTACGGTTCCGGAGTTTCTGATCTTACGGGCATTTCTGATTCTCTTGCCCTGGGTAGTGCTTGTTCCGGCGTTGGCTTCTCGTGGAAAAAATGTAGGGCTTTCGCGAGCGATTGGGAGGAGAGGCAAGAGTATGCAGGCCCACGGGTCCAGGCGCAGGGTCTGGCACTCAGCAGTTGGGACATCTGGAGTGGGGGCTTTAAACAGGTTGTCATCCCAAGGGCATTGCCTGACGAGGAAGAGGTTCTGTTGGGAAAGCGGGGTACCCTTGGTGACAAGCATTCCCTTGCGATTGAGGACCTGCTCAAAAGCATGAGACGCGCGACGCAACGCATAGCGTTCAAACGTTGCTCTTGGGATGAGGCCACCGCTCTGATGCAGTGGATTGTCGGTGGCATTCTATCGTATGCCCCCCTTATTGGTATCCCGCCTGCTGAGGATGTGCACACTGAGGACCTCGCTTTCCAACGACTCCTCCTAAACACGGTCGGCTCTCGTTCTACAGCGGAACGTGCAAGCCTTTTGGCCCCTAAGGCTTTCGGCGGCCTCGGGGCACCTTGCTTGGTGGAACTTTTGCTTAGTTCGGTTGCCTCGGGCGTCTTGTTGCTTCTTAATGGTACCTCACAAGTAGCCTTGATTGCGCGTGACACCTTGAAACAGGCCTTTGAGTCCCCTCCCAGCCAGCTTGACTGCCAGGACGGCACACTGCTGCGCGCCCTAAAACTCCTGGCAGGGTATGGCTTGTATGTCGAAGTTTCTACGGACCGCATGGTGGGCAGAATCCTCGACTGCATAGCTGGGGAACGTGCCATGAAGCAACCCTTTACTGCAGCCTTTCAACCCGATTCCTATGCGAGAGGGCAAGTCTACTGTCGAGTGGGTAGTGCTGCCAATTCCATCCGTTGCGCGTGGAGCCTTATCCGAGCGGGCGCCCCTGTGCAGGACTGGTTTTCCGCTGAGTGTTGGGCAGAGCACCTTGATTTGGCTTGTCCTTTCCACCCGTCTACTTGCGCCAGAGCGGCTAGACAAGCCTCTGCGCAAGCAGACTCAGACTGGCAAATCGAGTGTTCCATTTTCCAACCAGGTGCGGGCGTTCCTCTTCTCCCGGAAGACTGGCCTGCCGCATCCTGGGAACATGCAACTGGTCGGCCTGATGCTCGCACAGCTTTCCTGATGGCTCAGTCTCAATGTCCTCAGCTCGAGGGATGGGACTTCGCCATGTTTGGGGATGGAGGTCAAACTTCACATGACTGCACAACGTACTCCTATCAAGCACGCTCCTTTGGCCCTTTGGGGGACTACTGGGGCACCAGCTATGCGGTATCCCAACGTCAGGTTGGTCGGTTGCCAGTGCGTATAGGTTGGGAGAATTCAGGGGTACATGAGGCTGAACTGGCGGCCATGCTGGGGTCGCTGCGGTACAGGCGCAGTCGCGATTGGATGCTCTTGGTTGCTGACCGGTCGGCTCTCTTTCACATTCTAAACAAAGTCAGCGAAGGCGATGAGGCCGTCCTGTTGAAGCAACGCTGTCAGCCTTGGGTCACGCGCTTGTGGCACATCTTACGGGAGCGGGCTGCTATCTGGAAGCCAGACGTGCAAACCCCGTCCTGGAGACTCCAACAAGTAGAGCTTCCCTCGGCGTGGAACATCCAGCTCCCAGATGCAGAGGCCTCCACCAGTAGATGGTTTTCCCGCATTGCCTTTTCCAGGTTCGGATTGGTAGGAGTAGACATCAAATCGCACCAAACACTTTCTGCGCTACCTCATCCGGTGCTCGTTCAGGGTAATCAACTGCAGGATGAGGGATGTGCTGAAGCGAGGGCACACCCGAGTCTACCTGATCTTCGTAGGCCGGTAGGTGGCACTTTCGCTTATCTTGTCTGCCAGGGTCGATCGGTCACTTCTCCAGCGAGGGACCTCATTCGCAATCTGATGCGCCAGGAAGCGCTGTCCAGCTGGGCATCCAAGCCGGTTCAGGGTCTGATCGCACATGTGAGCCATGAGATTTTCAAGCCGTGCCTAAACCCGGACCTTTACAAGCATTGGCAAATCCCGGCACGGTGGAGACGGTGGGCTCTTCCCCAGGATGACCTGCAAGTGGACCTGACTCCAATGCTCTTTCGATGTACACGCTCCATTGGCGGTAGCTGGACGGAACGACTCCATTCCAGTGCAGATCTGCAGAGGCTTGGACATAGGTGGATGCAGTTTCGTAGACTAGACAGTGTCCGTACGTGCCCCCTTTGCTGTTGTGGTCCTTGCACTCCTAGGCATGTGTTAATGAGCTGCGTCCATATGAGTCCCCTAGTCGACGCTCTCCGTGACTCCGTGGAAGCAGCTCTGACCGAATTGCAATCTCCAGATTTTCTTATTGCAGCCGCGTGTGCCTGGCGTTCAAGGACCGAATATTTGGTCCCGGGCGTGCCGTCGCCTCGTGACGTTTCGCGATGGCCAGTTCTCAGCGCTTGGCGCTGGTTGGTTTCCTTCCCGGAGCGTGAGGCTTATCTTTCCGAGGAGCCCAGGGGCAGCTCCCGGGACTGCAGCCACAGGGCCAAGGGACATGATCTCGCGTACCGTGGGGTACTTCCATTGGCTTTAGGAAAAGCGTTGTGTAGCCTACATCACGCTGCCAATGTTGACCATCTCCTCCCAGCCGAAATCTTTGCAACCCTTCGCCAGCCTGGCCAAGCCACTGCTGAAGCTGCCACCTCTCACTCTCGTGCCTCCCGCATCCAGCCCGCCGTCGTGGTCTCCAGTTTGCTGCTGCTTGGGCTGCGGTTCGTCCGATCCGAGTTCCAGCAGCGACTGGATGCTTGGATTGCACTTGCCGGTACCCTGTTGGATCACATGCAGCCTGCTGGTGTCCCCCAGGAGGTGCCTAATTTACAGGTTGAACCTCCGCCAGCCCACGGACTACAGGCTTGGCTGAGCTCACCGCATGGCCAAGGTCTACTCTCAGAACTTAGGTGGTTGCTGCCATCGAAAGAAGTCGTGATTCATCGCATAAAGGCAGGAAACCCCGGCTTGAGGCTTAGTGGGGAAGCCATTGTTGCTTCCGTGCAAGCTAGAGGAGTNTCAGAACTTAGGTGGTTGCTGCCATCGAAAGAAGTCGTGATTCATCGCATAAAGGCAGGAAACCCCGGCTTGAGGCTTAGTGGGGAAGCCATTGTTGCTTCCGTGCAAGCTAGAGGAGTTCCCATCATGTTGCGCGGAAGTCCTACCTGGGGGGTAATGTTTCCGGAATGGAGCGCAGTGAAAGCGGCCCTTCAAGTGACCTGCACTTGTGTTAGGAACGCGCTTCCAGAGCCCGTCAGCTGCTGTTGGCAGTGTGGGGGGGTTGCCCTCCGTCCTGGTCCCCCTCGACCCTGCAAATGGTGCAACCGTGATAGCGGCGACCTGTCGTGCAGTGGTTGCGGATGCAAGTTGCATGCACGTGGACAGTGCCGTGCTTNAACAGGTACTTTTTACCCGGGCCAAATGAACTCCATGTGATGTGTCCTGACTGCTTGTGGGATTGGCTGCAGGCCTGGATGGATTCCCCTAGTAGGAGGCGTCCCACCTCTGTAGTCCCGACCCTGGTCCATCACATGGCTGGTTTGGTTGCAGCATGTGAGCGCAGTGCAGGATCGCAAGCCGCGCGTTCGGCGCCTACCCTCACATTGCGACGGGTTCGTAGGTGGATCCTGCGCCACCTCCGCGCAAGGACTCATCAGGACGGTTTGCCCCTTAATCGCTTGCTAACCCGGTGCGAGGCTGCAATGGAGGTGCCTGCGGCAATGCCCCTCATGCAGGACCTTTTTCAACGTAGTGTTCACACCTTGTGCCGTGAAGGAAAGGCCTTCCTCACCATGATAGATGAGTCCACTTGCATTTCACTTCACGAGTTGGAACGCGACTAGCTGGTGCTCTGTGATGCTCCACGCCAGACATGTGTCTCCAAGTGGTTAAAACAGCTTGAGCCGAACGGGATTTGCATGCGAGGCACGCATTGTCCAGTAGCAGCAGCATGAAGCCCGGTACATGGGCTAACATCGCATAGCTATGTAGCCGCTGAGTTGCACGAGAGACTCAACACTTACATGTGACAACGTTCCCTCCCGCAGCCATTTTGTGGAGACATGTGGAAACAAGCTCAAATACATACGGTCCTTCTGCGTTTGGGAGTCCGATTACACTGGGACGTTTTTGCAAAGTTTTACCTGACTCCTATGCGCCAGGAGGCCTAGCACTGATCCTAGGCACCTCATGCCTATGTGACTAGCGTAGTTTTCGGCGAACACACTGGTTACTGCTTGCTGTGCAGGCGCTCTTGTTCGTCTAGTCTGGTTTTCCTTTTTATGTGCTTGATGCGTGCTTGTGTGTTGGACTGTTGCTCCTTTCACATGATGCTTGCAAGGTCTGTTTACCAACAACAACACGTTTCAGGGTAGTTACATCCGCTTTCCGGTGGCCGCGCGGCTTGCGGCGAGGCTCCAGAAGTGCTCGGCGCCGACGAAGGATTGCTGAGAGAAGCATGGCAACATGCAGCAGTGATGCCCGTGGCATCTACCCGGCGGGCCACGTCCCCGCTGGTAACCAAGCTGTCTTCCCTGTAGTGCTTAGGTTCTGTTTCGATTGTTGTAAGTTCTGCCCGGTGGATGCTCGCACTGATTTCAGTGCCGAGTGTGAGCGACGTTTGCAGTAGGCCCAAGCCCACTTGACGGACATCATTGGTTCTTAATGCATTGCCGCCGTGCGCCCTATTCCCTTGGGATAGTGACTGGCTTTTTTGCAGTTCCTAGGCGAAAGGGTTGGTGTCTAGCTGGGTCATCCTCTCCGATTGCCTTCGCTTTTTACGGTGTGAGCCACCTTCGCGGAGAGTTGGTGGCAAACAGGAGCCACGTGGAAAAGTCGTACTTTGCCTGATCTGTGCTAGGCAATTCTCCGTATCAGGTAAGTCATTGGTTGCAGCTTGCTTGATACCTGCCCAAGTTCCGCGACGCAGAGGCGGTGTACAGGAAAAGACGCAGCCTCCGTTTGGGAGCGTGTAAGTGCACCAGGGGCTACCTTGCGGTATTTCTGAAGAACAAGCCTTCCAAGTTAGGCAGCAGTGAGGACACTGATATGGGTGGTGGTGGTGGCGATGGTGTGGTGGCGGATGCTGTTGAGAGCTTTGGGGCTTTTGTTGTGAGTCCTGCAAGTTTTATTTGCAAGACGGGTTTCTGATTCTGCAGTAATGGCTTTAGTACAACGGTTGCTGCAGTCGTGTCTTGTCTGCATTAACTAGTTTCTCCCCCACTTGAACTCTGTGACGGAGGGGGGCTATGACGTTTTCGGAGCCCCCCTGAGATGTTGAGAGGGACGTGGGAGGTAGGCTGCGCCGTATGCGCTAGTCGTCACTCACTCACTCACTNCCCACTTGAACTCTGTGACGGAGGGGGGCTATGACGTTTTCGGAGCCCCCCTGAGATGTTGAGAGGGACGTGGGAGGTAGGCTGCGCCGTATGCGCTAGTCGTCACTCACTCACTCACTATAAGGGATCTATAGTAGGGTTCTGTAATGTAGGGGCCTTAATAATTAGAGTAGGGTTTGGGGGTACATTCTAGCAATAGTTATAGTAAGGAACCTAGGGGATAATATTGTTACCCAGACCCCCCGGGAGGATCTAGAAAGTAGATCCCCCAATTTGGGGCCCTATACTACTAAGGGTACTTTATGGGAACCCCCAAGACGGGATCTACTTTTTGGATCCTCCCGGGGGTCTGGGAATGTATGGGCCTCAATAATTTGTAAGTGTAGTATCTTAGTAGCTGAGTGGATACACTTTAGACTTTTTGGGAGAATACTACCTACCCACTATAAAACTGAAAGTGCACACTTTTTGGGGCCTATGAACTCAACAACTAAGATACTGTTTTGGGGGTTCCTGATTCTAAATATAGTATAGTGGGCCCCCAAAAAAAACCCTATTCTAACTACTAAGGCCCCTATATTACATTGGCAACCCTGCTCAGGTGCGTAACTCGGTAAGATACACATACCCCAAGAGCCCAACTATCTCCGACTTGCATGCACCCAAACCCTGAAGTCAAGCCCTAAGCCGCAAGACTGAAACCAGACAGCCTCCTTAAATCCTAAACCCGACCCTAGGCTACAAGCTCAAAAACCTTCAAGCCTGAACCCGAGCCCCAACCCTGCGCTCTAAACCTGAAAAGCCCGAACTCTAAAATCGCTGTCCTAGGCCTCTTGTCGGTTCACAGCTGCTTCAAAGACGAGCCACGTCTCCGCCATGGCGTCTTCCACGCCACTGGTGCGGCTGGAGCTCTGGCATATTTATAATGATGATTATTATGATTGCCATTACTTTGTAGCTGAGTGGATACACTTAACACTTTTTGGGATAATACTACCCACTATAAAACTAAAAGTGTACACTTTTGGGGGCTTATGAACTCGGCAACTAAGATTATGAATGTTCAATAAAAACCAGGTGATCGAAAGGGGTTCACGCAGCTTTTCCAAGGGAGCTTTTATTCAACGCGGGAAAGATTCTGAGAAGTAAGGGTTGCTTGACAGAAGGGCACCTGTAATAGGTTTAAGGTTTAGGGTTTAGGGGTTTTGGGTTTAGGGTTTAGGGTTATATGGTATTATATTACTATGATTTTGGCGGATTTTTGTTCGGGGTCCCTTGCTTCGGCGACTCCGACATGTCATCTTCCTTCAGTTACAGGTTCTGGGCTGTAGGGCTCTGAAGCTTAAGGTTCAGCGGGGTTTCGGGCAGGCATGTGTGGCAATTCGGCGTGCGGGAGTACGGGCTTTACGACTTTTGCGACCGATTTTGGGACGAGCTTTTGGGATCAGATACTGTGGCACTGTGGCTTCCCTGAAACTCGGTTTCGGGTTTAGGGTTTAGGGTTTACGGTTTAGGGTTTAGGGTTTAGGCCGAATAACTCCTACAATAAGCCCCGAAAGCCCAAAAAGCGGTCGCAGGAGAATGGCCTTCCAGATGTACCGGCAGACAAAAAAATGCCGCCGCGACCTGTCCGAACCTCTCAGCCGTAGTCCCCGAGGCTTATGAGGATCCTGTCCCTACATCCCAAACCCTGAAACCTGAGCTCTAAAGCCTAAACCCTGGGCTCTAAACCCAAAGCCCTAAACCCAAAACTAACCCAAAACCCTAAACCTAATCCCTAAATGCTTAAGCCTAATCCAAAACCTTGAGCCCCAAAATGGTTCTACTGTTGATGGACAAAATCCTGCATGACCCATAATAAGGAATACACCATAATTCCCATAGTTTAGGGTCCTTAAGGTAGCATTTTTGCCATAATAAGGAATGTACCATAATTCCCATAGTTTAGGGTCCTTAGGGTCATGCAGGATTTTGTCCATCAACCGTAGCAGGGAGATCCTGGCTACGGATCAGGCCACCCCAAAGGTTGGATCAAGGTAGGTTTAATGCTTGGGGTTTAGGGTTTAGGGTTTAGGGTGGGACAGAGGGGGCTGTCTTGAATTCTAGTTTTTTTTGGGAGGGTTACGGCTTTAGGAGTTTGATTCTTTATGGCTCAGGGTTTACTGGAGGGTATGAAGCAGGGTATCAACTGAAGCTCCGATGAGCTAATTGCATCGACATTTAACAGTACTTAATCTTCCCCCCTACACCCGACAACCTTAAAGCCCCGAACCTTCGTGCTCCCTTCACAACGACCACAGCCCCAAAACAGCTTCACGGCTTGAGGGCGTGGGGCATTTCTTTAAAGAGCTTACGGCTTGTTGGCTTCGCTTTGGGTTCAGGGGGCCTGTCGTTGCGAGTTTGGGACATTGATCAGCGTTGTTGCGCTTTGGGTTGGGCGTTCCGGGTTGAGGGTTTAGGTATTTCTTGGGGTCTGTGCCTGGTTGATTTTTAATTGTTGGTGTCTGAGGGATTTAAATTCGAATTCGATTCCTTAAGCCCTGAACCCTACACTCCCAGAGACTCCAAAACCCTTTAATTAAGGAATATACCTTAAAGTATAGTAGGATTCCTAATATGATTTAAGGTATATTCCTTAGTTAAGGGGTTTTGGAGTTTCTGGGCTGCCTGCAACATAAGCCCTAAAGATCCACCGCCCGGACCCTACACCAAACCCCAAACCCCCAACCCTAAACCCGAAACCCCAAACCCTAAACCCCAAACTAAACCCTTATTCGGGCTGAAAACTTCGAGATTTGATTTCGGGCTTAGGGCTTTGGGGTGAAGGGTTTGGGGCTTAGGATTCAGGGAGCGCTCAACGCCTGCGCATCTCAGGAACTTTTTCCTGATTCTGATCCCGATCACTTTCGCCATGGGCCCTTCGACAGCTGCATGTGTTCCCAGAGACTCCAAAACCCTTTAATTAAGGAATAGACCTTAAATTATAATAGGATTCCTAATATGATTTAAGGAATATTCCTTAATTCAGGGGTTTTGGAGTTTCTGGGAAGTTGACTGTACTTGGAAGGCCAGGGCACTTAGTAAGTCGTTTATAAGTAGGGTTATAATAGGGGTATCTCCATTTAGGCTACTTATAACTCTACCTATAACCTACTTACTAAGTCCCCTGCCCCTCCAAGTAGACCCTAAACCCTAAACCCTATAGATCCCTTTAAGGAACCCCATAGATCCCTTTAAGGTGCCCTTAAGAACCCTTACTAAGTCTGAGTCTGAGAAATCCAGAAGTCAGCACGTAGAAGGTCGCAAGTAGCAGAAGTTATGAAGAAGAGGTTTAGGGTTTAGGGTTTAGGGTTTAGGTGCATCCACTCAGGCCAAGTCTTTGCTTGGCCAATCTACCTGTTCGGTGACCGCAAGGCACGCGGCAGCTTTTGATTCCAACCATCTTTAATTTCGGGTATCTGCTACATGCTCTGGCCGCTCTCCACCTTCAACGACCACCACCACCACCGCCACCACCACCACCACCACCACTGCTACTGCTGCTGAGCAGCGCAGTACCAGTAGCAGTGGCAGTGGCAGTAGCAGTAGCGGTAGCGGTAGCGGTAGCAGTGGCAGTAGCAGCAGCAGTAGCAGTAGCAGTAGCAGCTTTGGCCCTCTGGTACTAGGAAGTACTAGACGTTTTGGGAACAGCACGGTCGTTAACTTGGAAAGTAAACCTCATGGTGGTCGTCATAGCATTGTCGAGAAGAGCGCTAGCATAATGAGAAATGCTGGGGCATCTGCAGGCGTACGACGCCAAAATCGACATCCTGGCTACCTACAACTTAGGCAGCCGGTCCTTCGTTCTGCTTGACGTGTTTCTTGAAATGGGAGTTTCCGAACATAGGGGACCCTACCCTAAATAGTAGGATCCTTATTATAAGGACCCCAAAATAAGGTACCCCTAATTTCGGAAACTCCCAAATGGTTTTGTTCCATTCAGGACGTTGGGTTCAGGGTTAAGCTCACGAAGTTTCAAGGATTTGTCATCCAGAGTTTTTGCTCAACATCTCCGGTCTAGGACAGGGGTCTGAATAAGTACTGATAGTATGCCAGTATAGTCCCTACACATTTCCGTATACTAGAGCCCAAAAGTCGTATTCTAATACATTAGACCCCCTCTAGTTACTCCATGTCGTAACCCTTTCAGTAACCGCTTTAAATATCTTAGTAGCCCTCAGAGTAAGTCTTCGAAAGGAGCCCTGCAAACGGCACTTGAGGGCTGCAGGTCTGGAGGTAGGTTTCGGGATTAAGGTTTAGGGTTTGAGAGTTAATGTAGGAACTTGATTAAGCAACCCCGGGCCTATAACCTCCAAAATAGTAGTAGGATTCATGTAAGGAGCCCCAATAAAGGCCCAAGGTTTCTTAATCAGGTCCCTACATGGGATTAAGGTTTAGGGTTTGAGAGTGATTAGAGTTTAGGGTCAGGGCCTAGGGTTCCCCAGAGCCTCCAAAACCCCTGAATTAAGGAATATACCTTAAATCATCTTAGGGATCCTATTATAATTTAAGGTCTATTCCTTAATTAAGGGGTTTTGGAGGCTTAGGGTTAGATTTTAAGGATGAGGGTGTTTAGGGTTTACCGGCAAACTCATGCGCCTAAATCCCCGTGCCTCCACGCTGATGCCGAAACACTGCGCTTAACTTCGTGTCCGCGAGTTCATGAGCCAAGGCAATGGTCCCGTCAGCCCTGAAACCGTGGTTTACACCCTAAGCCCTAAACCCCAAACTCCAAAATGAGGCCCCAACAAACAGGCTCCTCCTGGCTAGGAATTCTTTCTGTACCTGCAGTTTGAAAAGGGCGCATTAAAAAAAAAAAAACAACGAAACTTTCAATTCAGGCTCGGACCTCCGACAGCAATATGACCTAGTAATTCCCCGCACCCAAATGCTTCGTATCCTTGGATGGCTTTGCTCTGCCACAACAGTATCGGCAACGTGAAGTTATGGACATTGTTGACAGTGCGAGAATGATGAACTGTTGCTTCGAATGGTTCCGAGGTGTGGATCCGTTAAGAAGTTGGCACGTCGAAAGTTTCCTGACAGTCGCGATCGCGACTGATACGCGCTGATAAGCACGAACGGATCAGGATCTTTTGCACCGCAATGTTAAAGAGGTGCGAGCAACTAGGCGACAGCAACCATGCAGCTCACGTCCGCGCAGTACATAAATGAACCTTAGCTGAAGTTGCCGAGTCGAAATCTGAAGCCTAAACCTACCTTTGGTTAGTAGGGAATGGAAGAATGCTAGTAATAGTAGTTATAATTCTACCCCATTCCTCCATTCCCTACTAACCAAAACCCTAAACCCTAAACCCTAAACCCTACTCTCTGCACTACAGGCGGAAAAAGGCGTTCCAAAAAAAAATAACACTAAACCCTAAACCCTCCATTCCCTACTAACCAAAGGTACCTAAACGGTAAGGTTGAGGTTTTTGGGCCCTGCGGCGGCAGGTTTGGGGTTGCGAAATCCTGGGCCTCTCGTGAGAGGCCTTTCAAGGTATCTATACAGGTACTATAGTTGGAGGATCAGGGGACTTAGTAAGTAAGGTTATAGGTCCCCTAATTGGGGTTCTAAATAATTATAAGTATAGTTACCTTATTTATAACCCTAGTACTAAGTCCCATGATCCTTTAAGTAAGGTATGAGTATGAACCTCCATAATGAGAGCAGGGTTGTGGGGTAAATTACAGTATAAGTATGTGATTGCCCGTGTTGGGTTGCTGTTCTCGCTGGGCCCTTTTCCCCTTTTGTGGTCTTAGGTTCCTTAGACAACCACCCAATACCAAAAAAGGAGCCCTTTGTTTCCCTAGGTTACTGGGGATCCTAGTAAAGTCAAGCCCAAGGCAGGAGACGTTTGCGGCAAGCTCGCGTGCATGTTGCCACCTATTGCTTGGCTTGATATCCACGGTTAAGGTTTAGGGTTTACAGTTTATAAAGTTTAAAGGATGTTTAGGGTTTAGGCTTCACGGTTCAGGGTTTGCGGTTTCGAGTCGTGTATGCAGGTTGGCTCTACCTTAGCCTCTTCGTCGTGTACTACACGAAGCAGTTCGTGTCACAGCAGGCCTCTCGGTTCAGATGAGACCGGGCACAACCATAGCTCTGCAGCACGAACTGACACTACCAACCCTAAACCTTAACCTTTAAACCTTAAACCTGAAACCCTGGACCCTAAACCCTTAAACTCCAAAACCCCGAGCCCTCAACCCTAAACGGCTAAGGCATCGATGGAACGAAATGCAGCAAGCGTGATGCTGCCCAACCAATCCGTCCACAAAGTCATGGTCAAGGAGGCAGGTTTCAAGGGTGTTATGGCTGATGTAGGCTCGAAGGGTTTTAGGGTTTACGCTTTAACTAGATAGGGCTTTGGGACATTTTATGTTTTCCCTTATTGGGCTTAAGAGCATCTTATTTACTAATATTTTTCAAAAGCTTTAAACGCCCCACCCAGTTTAAGGGTTTTGGATCTAAGGGCTCATCCTTGGGCCCACGAGCGAACTTGGTGTAAAATTATCCTTAAGGGCTTCGGGTCCAGAGTATGTCCTGCATGTTCTTGAGAGTGGCTACGAAGCTGGAACAAAATTAGTCATCTCCACGGCACCTCGATGAACAGAAGAAGTTATCAAAACCTCTTTACAGCCGTAATGCCAACATGCCTGAACCATAAAGTCCAGACCCCTAGACCTTCTAGCCCCAAACTTAAACCCAGAAGACATTAAACTCCTCAAGCCCTGAACTCCCAAACCAAGGGTGCAACCGCGCTGCCGTACGTGCTCCTTGAGGAGCACCTGATTTCGCTCGGTTCGTCTGGGTATTCGGAGTCGGAACCCGAACCCCTACTTGGAGGGTCAGGGTGCGTAGTAAGTAAGATCATAAGGTGTTTTAGGGTAGCAATAAGGGTTTCCGTAGGGGAGGGGTTCTATGGAGGGATATAGAGGATTCAAGGCACTTGGCAAGGTCAGAAGTACTTTAATTGAAGATATAAGTTATAAGCTACTTTAAGTATAGTTGCCTTCTTCAATCCATAGCCCCAGTTTCTAAGTCCCATGATCCTCTAAGTACAACGTCCCTAAACCCTACTTGGAGGGGCAGGGGACTTAGTAACTAGGATATAAGTAGAGTTATAAGTACCCTAAATGGAGCTACCCCAATTATAACCCTACTTATAAACGCCTTACTAAGTCCCCTGGCCCTCCAAGTAAGGAGGCGCTTCTCCAGTCTTCTGGTCGGCCCTCCGATTCTCTTGAAACTCTCACATGAAGCCGGCATTGATCCCAAACACTGAAGCCGGTTTAGGGTTTAGGGTTTACGGCAAGATCCCTGCGCAAGACATAGAAATTAGTGATTAGTATTTCTAGTACTAATACTGATAAGAACACTAATCATACCAATAACAATGATAACTATAATGCCAATAAGCACCTCATTGCAAGGATGTCTGTGATTGTGTCTTTTTGGAGTTCTAGTAACGAGGACTCTACTTCATGCAACAAGGGAGTTTCTCCTTGTGGTTCGACGTGATCCGATGTTTCGGTCCATCGCCATGCCCCCCACTTCCGACACTCCCTACACCCCAAATCTTAAACCGTGGCTCTAAACCCTAAACCCCAAACCCAAATTCAAAACTCAGGTCTCTTTGGCATGGACTCTGGGTTTCTTTCCTTAGCTAAGGGGGTGTTGGGCTCCGTGGGGAAACAAGATGGGAGAACTGTGGGCCGCATATCTCAGAGCCAGCACCCTAGGCCCTAAACCCTAAACCCTAAACCCAGAAAGTTCAAGCTTTTGAGGGGTTGAGAGCCTAAAGCTTCAGTTACAGCCCACATCCTGGAGTATCTGCACATCGCGAATGGCTACATTTACAAGGGAGCACATGGACTTAGTAAGCAAGGTTACAAGGCGATGCTTCGGATGTTAGGCTGTTCGGTTTGCGGACAACCTAAACCCTAAACTCGAAGCCCTAAATCCCTAAGCCCTAAACCCTAATTAAGCTCTAAACCCCTCAGCCCTAAACCCTAAACCCGAAGCTCTAAACCCCTGATTCTCTCAACCCCTAAGCCCTTAACCTGGTCCGTTGTGAGATCATGGCCCGACATCGGGGGCGGAGTGAAAGTCACATCCAGTGCGCAATCGAACCCTGGAGCCCCAATAGGTGAATTGTATAACGGGTAGCATATCCCTAGGGTTCCTTAAAAGGGATCTGTTCCTCTGTAGGGTTCCTTAAGAGGGATCTATAGGGCTCCTTAAAGGGATCTATAGGGTTTAGGGTTTAGGGTCTACTTGGAGGATCATGGGGCTTAGTAAGCAAGGTTATAAGTCCCCTAGTTGGGGTTATAAGTAATTGTAAGTATAGTTACCTTATTTATAACCCTAGTTACCAAGTCCCATGATCCTTTAAGTACTGATTCAGGCTTGTAAGAGTCCGGCTGCAAACCTGTAACCCTAATATTTCAGTCTTTTGAAATCTACAAATGCCCTGTAAAGGCTATAGAAACCAATAAACTTCAAGAAATTTTAGTACCCAATTCGGATCTTCTAGAAATGCCTTGTAAATGCCATTGAAAACCAATAAACTTCAATGAATTTCAGATAGTTTCAGTATCGAACCCGGATCTCCCGAGAGCCCAGGAGACGGGTCCTGTTGGCCGCGCGAACCGCGCCCAGCGCGGCTTTGAGAACCTCATGGCGGCCAGTCGAAGCTAGGGTTTAGGGTTTAGGGTTTAGGGTTTATGATAACGTTTAGAGAAGGCTACGAGGGTTAGGGGTTGCTGTAAGGGAGTCTGTATGGGTTACTACAAGGGTTGTTTTCAGGGTTCATCATTTCCGGGAGTTTGCCGAAAAAATCTTCGAAAACCCAGAACCCCCAAGCCTACCCGGAAACCCCAAACCGCACACCCCTAAGCCCTTATCACCAAAGCCGAAAGCCAAGGAATACCTACCAATGTACCTGGCCTACCTCTTTGCCAACGGCTTTGTTTACCCTTTCCCGGCCTTCGTGAATGCCTGCGTGTACCTGGCTGGCACTTAGGACGGTAGCCGCAGTGTCCACTATATTTAAAACTACGTCACTATTAATGAATGTTAACCTTGTGAAACAGCAATCACAGAACATATTACTAGTTTTAACACCAACAGCAATGGCAATATCAAAAGAAATAGCAATAACAATAGCAGTAGCAATACCAATAACAATAACAACAGCAATAGCAATAGCAATATCGATGACAGTAAAACAACAATAACAACGGCCTTAACCTTAACCACAACCATAACAATGACAAAAGCAATAGCATTAGCAATACTCGTAACTAGTACGAAGATTATTTCTGAACCAGACTATAATGGTAGCAAAAGTGGAATAGGCATCATGAAACGGAAGAAAAGAGCCAAAGCATGATCACGATAAACCATAACCGCTATAGTCATAAAACATGACGATGCTTGTGTTTTTTTACAACTAATGTACAGACAGAAAGCAGACATGTGGGTGGACGAGGCTGCAGTTTTTGGTTGTACCTTGTTGTTCTTGTTGTTGCCGTTACTGTTGTTATGAACCAGTTGGGGTTTAGGGTTTAGGGTTTTAGTCAGTGGCATTGTGGCCAAGACTATGTTCTTTGAAAGGTTGGTTATCGGGCGCTCAGTTAGCAATTTCAGCTTGGTTTTGTCACCACGCCTGGCACCCTCCACCGAAAACCCTAAGGTTGTGTGCCATCAGAAGCGAAAGCCCATGCTACCTAGAGCCTCCAGAAAACTCGTATGTATACGAAGCATACCCTCTGAACTATAGCCATATAGCAGTAATCGTGGTATCATTTGAGGTACACGAACAAGAGTTCAATGACCCACGAAACCAGAAAACTTTTCGAGAGATAAACTTTCAAGAGCTGTTGCATGCAGATGACACGCTCATATTGGCAGCAAGCACGCATTCAGGCAAGAGTTCTTGCATATCTTTGAGAAAGAGTCACAGTATTTGCATCTGAATTTGAACAAGGAAAGTGTTCCCGCATGTCCTTCAATTGCAACGGCGGCATACAGTTCCGTGATGGAGAGCGCATGAAATCGACGCAAGAAGCAACTTACTTGGGGATGTCAGTAACATCCAGTCATGACCACGAGACGAAATCAGAAAACACATCTCTGCAACAATGCCAGTTCTGAAAAAGTGTGGTATCTTCCTGCTAAAAGCTCAATGCATCCGAAAGTGGAAACTCGTAGTGTGCAATGCGGTCATGACAGCAAATTGCTATATGGTCCTGAGGCGCTTGAACCTACAAGTGGCACAGCGGACTGGTTGAACACTTCCAACTTAAAGGTCTGAGGAAAATTCTTAGATTACATACCCAGAGCCTCCAACACCCCTTAATTAAGGAATATACCTTAAGTCATATTAGGATCCCCAATATAGCTTAAGGTATATTCCTTAATTAAGGGGTTTTGGCGGCGCTGGGTACTACCTTCATTCAACGGAACAGCACCAATGAATATGTCTACAAACGCGCGAACCGGAAATCCCTCAATCCTGAAGCCCTAAACCCCTAAGCCCCTAAGCCCCTAAAGCGCTAACTTAGTAGTAGAGTAGGTAACCTTTAACCTTTTTGGGGTACTATAATCCCTATATGATCCCCTAAGATACTGGACAAGTAGGCTAAACCCCTAAACCCACCCTAAACCCTAAACCCTAAACCCCTAAACCCCTAAACCCTAAACCTTAAACCCCTAAACCCCTAAACCCTAAACCCTAAACCTAAACCCCTAAACCCCTAAACCCTAAACCCCTAAACCCCTAAACCCTAAACCCTAAACCCTAAACCCCAAACCCCTAAACCCTAAACCCTAAACCCTAAACCCTAAACCCCAAACCCTAAACCCTGAACCCCCTAAACCCTAGCGAACCGGAAATCAATGCAGCAAGCCATGGGCTGACGAAAGCGAAGTTTCTGACAGAAATCTGGGAGTTTCCGAAAATTAGGGGGTACCTCTAAAGGGATGCTTTGAGGGTTCCTTAAAGGGATCTATAAGGGCTCTATGAAGGGTTTAGGGTTTAGAGTTTCCGAAAATTAGGGGGGGGTACCTTTTTTGAGGGTCCTTAGAATAAGGATCCTGCTATTTAGGGGTACTATATTAGGGTCCCCTATTTGCGGAAACTCCCATATGGTTTTAGGTTGCAGACCTGAGCATTTGGTCCTTGAGCCAGACTTGGACCAGGTTTTTGTTCGCTCGCGTGAAATATGCTCGGGACTACACTGCAGCTCGGACTCATTAACCCCAAGCTAACTCTTATTCTTAACTGCCGAAACCCTCGATGTCGACAGCCCGAGATGCCTCAGCTCCTAAACTCCCCGCAACTTCTGGGGATATGACCCACGTCCTGCACCGAAAACCCTGACCTAAGCCCAAGCCGGGAGCACTGAACCCTGAACCCTAAAGCCTAACGCCTAAGCCGCTTCCCTCAACTTTCCTAAGCCCTAAACCCTAAAGCATATACAAAACCCTGAAGCCTTTCCTAAACCTTAAGTGGTTAAGGAACCTGCTTTTAAGTTAATTACCATGGTGGGGATCTATAACAAATCATAAATGTAGTTTGCTCATTCCGGTAGCTTAATCCCTGAACTGGTTTCCTTCAAGGGCTCCCATATGAGTTTTTTGTTATGCAGGTTACTTTAAGTTTAGGATAGAGGCCTGAATAACTAGAATGGGTTTTTGGGCATATTGTAGCATAATTTCCGGGAATATTTTGTTTAATTCCTCAACTTGGGCATATTGTAGCATAATTTCTGGGAATATTTTGTTTAATTCCTCAACAGGACTCTTAAGGAACCCTTGAGGGACCTTTCTAGAATTCTTACAGGAACCCTAAAACCCTAAACCCTGAACCCTAAACCCTAAACCGCTGTCTTTTGACCTCTTCATTGTTTCGACTCTTCCAGGTTCGGGGTCGTAGGCCTTCAGGGTTTAGGATTTCTGCGTTTTGGATTACAGATTTAGGGTTCCGGGTCTAGGGATCTATAGGGTTCCTTTAAGGTCTCTATAGGGTTCCTTAAAGGGATCTATAGGGTTTAGGGTCTAGGGTTCGGGTTTGGGGTTTGAGGTGTGGGGCTCAGGCTTTGGTTCAGCGCTTTCGTGTTTTGGGCTTCAGTCAAAGCGGATATGGGAGTTTCCGAAAATTAGGGGGTACCTTTAAAGGGATCCTTTGAGGGTTCCTTAAAGGGATCTATAAGGGTTTGTTGAAGTCTACTTGACCGACGCTCCACCGAAGCCTCTGAAGGCTTAAGAATTGGAGCTGAGCTCCATGAGTTTTTCGTCTTAGGCAGTAGCCAGCATAACACGTAGTGCAAGCACAGNTGTTGAAGTCTACTTGACCGACGCTCCACCGAAGCCTCTGAAGGCTTAAGAATTGGAGCTGAGCTCCATGAGTTTTTCGTCTTAGGCAGTAGCCAGCATAACACGTAGTGCAAGCACAGGCTAGTTCAGAGAACAGCAGAAGCACTTTGTGTGGTGTGTGGAAAAGAAATTCGAATCCAGTGTAAGCCCATGGACCTACCGCCCTCGTTACCACGGTGAGTTGGAACGATACAGAGAAGATTACATGGCACTGGAAGGAGTTCAGAACCCTAATACTCAGGATTTACCTGAGGATGAACAGGNAAGCCCATGGACCTACCGCCCTCGTTACCACGGTGAGTTGGAACGATACAGAGAAGATTACATGGCACTGGAAGGAGTTCAGAACCCTAATACTCAGGATTTACCTGAGGATGAACAGGGTTCTATAAAGGGTTTAGGGTTTAGAGTTTCCGAAAATTAGGGGTACCTTAGTTGGGGGTCCTTAGAATAAGGATCCTGCTATTTAGGGTACTATAGTTGGGTCCCCTATTTTCGGAAACTCCCATATTTGTGCTGTAACCTACACCTTCGGACCCTGAGCACCACAACCTGGAGGCAAAAGCCTAGTAGAGAAAGCCTCAATACTTTTTCTCTGACTGTTCCTGAGGGTTCTGATTCTAAGCGTAGCAGAATGCAAACCCCAAACCCTATTGAAAATGTTACGGCCCATGTATTGCATGACAGAGTGAAGGAGAGGAGTTGAAGCCCTTTCTGTCAACGTCGGCCCCGATTGAACAACTCTTCACATAATAAGAGCCGGATCTGACTGCGAAACAAGGTTATATGGGGTTGTCTACAGTATCGCTCGTGCAGGTTTTGGGAAAGTTCTATGTGTGTAATCAGTGGCCGCATGGGTCTGGGCGTATTGCAAGATTACGTCTGATTGAATTTGCAAACGGACAGGAATCCGCTTGAGCATGTGCCATGGCTGCGTGCCCTTTGTGGCTTGCGGTTAAAAGTTTTAAATCATAGAGGGACCCTTCTATAATAAACTTCAGAACACTTCGCAGTAAGCCCTTAGCCGGACAACAACTCCAAACACTAAACCTTGAGTTTTAAACCCTAAACCCCTTAACCTTAAATCCTGAACCCTAAACTAAACCCCAAATTCTTGACGCCTCGCCATGAAATCCAAAGACCTAAACACCAAAATCCGTACCTTCTTATTGCAGTATTGCTGGACCAGCAAGCATGACGAAAGGAGGTGGAGGAACCCGACCCCCAATGTAAACCCGAAACCCCAAGCCCGAAACCGTATCCAACGGTCGAGTCAAAACAGCGTAACTCAGTAGAAGAGTAGGTAACCTTTAACCTGTTTTGGCCAGAATCAATATTCCCTGTGTATAATCTCACAGGCTAACCTTCAGTTCCCCTCTGATACCGGACCCTAAACCCTTAACACTGAACCCTAAACCCGTAAGTAAGTGGGTCGGGAGCCCAGGCTCCCTCGTAACCGGGGTTTCAGAGGCAATTGCTGACGGAAAAGGGCCCACAAAAAAAAACCTAACCCCCTAGCAGCCTGAGGTGTCAACGGAGGCTCGCCAAGGTGGCTTTATGCTCTACGGCTTCGCGCAGGAGATCCGGCCGGTTTGGGTTTATTCAGGGTTTAGGGTTTAGGGGTTTAGGGTTCAGGGTTTAGGGTTTAGGGGTTTAGGGTTCAGGGCTTAGGGTTCAGGGTTTAGGGTTTAGGGGTTTAGGGGTTTAGGGTCTTGTTACTTGTTGAGGGTGCAGGGTCTTGGTAAGGGTTTAGGGCTATGTGTCATAGGGTTTAAGTTTAAAGTTCAGGGTTCAAGGGGATGTCGTAGGATTTGGTAGCGTTCTGCAAAGGTCTTTTCGGATTGAACAAGGGCTTTGTAGGGTGCCAGCAGGCCTTTGGGTTAGCGCTTTAAGGAATTTGGGTGCAAGATTTTCGGGTCAAGATTCAGTGCGCATTTTTTTTGAATCTCAACAAGCCGATTATATCAATATCATCAGCATCTTCGCCGAATGTTCATTGTGAGCTTTGTGTTAAACTTCATTCCACCACCCTCCCCCGGCCCCCTCCGAAACAGGCTTGCATGGAGGGCTTGCTGCTGATTGCCGGCGTCAAAGCCCTGATGCGTGCCTAGAGGCTTGCAGCGGGATGCTGTTGTTTTCTGGTTTGGCCTATGTTGTGGACTAGGGTGGCTATATTATAGCTTTTTCTGTCATTCCTGCTATGATTTCTCGTTGCTGTCAGATTTTTGTTTCTTGTGAGTTTGAGTACGCAGAGCGGCTTCGTCAGCAGTTGCAGTAGGTGTTGCTCATGTTGTTGCTGCTGCTGTCGCTTTGGTTTGCAGGTGTCGTTGCAGCATGGGGGGGGGGCCTTCCTGGTTTGAATAAGTCTACTTGGAGGATCAGGGGACTTAGCAAGTAAGGTTATAAGGACCCTAATTGGGGTTATAAGTAATTATAAGTATAGTTACCTTATTTATAACCCTAGTTACTAAGTCCCATGATCCTTTAAGTAAGGTTAGAAGTATGGGCCCCTAGTAGGGGCCCCTAGCCTTTGAAGGGACTCTACAGGGTACCAATCGGGTATATATTCGGTATATGAGGCCCATACTAGGGGCCCATGGTTCCATCCTAAGAATAAGGCTTTGGGGGTTTAGCAATATAAGCACTCAGGGACTCTGAGGGTATACTACTTGGACGGGCAGGGGGCTTAGTAAGTTTTTTATAAGTAGGGTTATAATTGGGGTAACTCCATTTAGGGTACTTATAACTCTACTTATACCTACTTACTAAGTCCCCTGCCCCTCCAAGTATCACTAGTTAACTAGTTATTAACAAACTTGGTTCAAGCCACAGCCTTATGGAACCCTTATTGAACTCTTACACGAAAGGTAATCCCGAAAGGAAAGAACAGGGTTTGGGCTGGCCGACGTACTTGGAGGATCAGGGCACTTAGTAAGGGAATGGTCTAGAGCTGTATAGGATTTCTATGAGCGTCTCTATAAGGGTTACAAGAATTCTATAGCACCTCCGGATGTAGTAAGTAAGGTTATCAGTGCCTTACAGTGATTTGGGCTAAGATTCAATAATTTGACTTTTGAAATATAGATAGTTTCCTTATGTATAGCACTAGTTACCATGTCCCGTCCCAAATGAAGGCCCCTAAACCTTGAACCCTAAACCCTGTAAACTCAACCCCTCCAAGCCCTAAACCCTGAACCCTAGTTGGAGGGGCAGGGGACTTAGTAAGTAGGTTATAAGTAGAGTTATAAGTACCCTCGATGGAGTTACCCCAATTATAACCCTACTTGTAAACGAGTAAACCATCCCTCCGTTTCCCCCCTTCGCAAACAACCATCACAAACCCTCAACCGGGCGCAACCCACGAACCCCAAGCTTCAAGCCGAGAGCCTAACCCTAAACCCTTGTCTACTTCTACTTATAACCTGCTCACGAAGTCCCCTGCCCCTCCAAGTAGACCCTAAACCCTAAACCCTAAACCCTATAGATCCCTTTACGGAACCCTATAGATCCCTTTAAGGAAAGCCTATAGATCCCTTTAAGGAGCCCTTTAAGAACCCTTACTAAGCCCCCTGCCCCTCCAAGTAGAAAACCGACCAGATCCCCTTAAATGAGCCCTTAAAGGAACCCCAAGCCTTTGAAAGGAGCCGCCAAGTAGGATCTAAACCCAAAACCCTATAGAGGAAGCCTATAGATACCATTAAAGAAGCCTATAGATCCCTTTAAGGAAGCCTATAGATCCCTTTAAGGAAGCCTATAGATTCCATTAAGGAAGCTTATAGATCCCTTTAGGGAAGCCTATAGATTTAAGGAATTAAGGAAGCCTATAGATCCCTTTAAGGAAGCCTATAGATTCCATTAAGGAAGCCTACAGATCCCTATAAGGAAGCCTATAGATCCCTTTAAGGAAGCCTATAGATTCCATTAAGGAAGCCTATAGATCCCTTTAAGGAAGCCTATAGATCCCTTTAAGGAATTAAGGAAGCCTATAGATCCTTTTAAGGAAGCCTATAGATCCCTCTAAGGAAGCCTATAGATTCCATTAAGGAAGCCTGTAGATCCTTTTAAGGAAGCCTATAGATCCCTTTAAGGAAGCCTATAGATCCCTTTGAGGAAGCCTATAGCTTCCATTAAGGAAGCCTATAGATCCCTTTAAGGAAGCCTATAGATCCCTTTAAGGAGCCCTAGCCCTAAACCCTGAACCCTAAACCTCCAACCCTGAGCCTCCATCCAGAACCCTGAACCCCCGCAAAACTCCAAAACCCCTTAATTAAGGAGTATATGGGTCCCTTTAAAGGAACCCCAAGCCCCTGAACCTTTGAACCCCTGATGCCCTGAACCCTAAACCCAGAGACGTAGACCTTAAATCATAGTAGGAATCCTGCTATAATTTAAGGGGTATTCCTTAATTAAGGGGTTTTGGAGGCTCTGGGCCTAACCCCTAAAGCCTCAGCCAAGAAAGCGACCCTAGACTTTAAGCCCTAAGCGTGAGGCCGATCATCCTCCAAGCAGAGACCTCTAGCCGGCGATGTTCCCAGAGCCTCCAACACCCCTTAGTTAAGGAATATACCATAAAATATAGTAGGATTCCTAATATGACTTAAGGTATATTCCTTAATTCAGGGGTTTTGGAGTCTCTTTGTTCGGTTTTCAAGAAGCCCGAGATGGCCGGCAGCAGAACTCACGGGGACGAGTGGTTGACACCTACAGTAGAAGCCAAAAAGTTGGAAATCCAATAGCTTCTATCCTTATAAGAGACATGTATAGGGGATCTTAATCCGGTTTCCAACTTTGTGGGCCTTGTTCTATGGGGGTCAAGTTCAGGGTTTGCTTTAGAGTTTAAGGTTCAGGGCCCTAAACCCGAGATCTTAAACACACCACCGGCCCGCCCTAAACCATAAAACCCCAGACCCTAAACGCTAAATATGCCGATCGATATACTGCGTAGCCCCCGAGCCGTCGTGGATGCTAGCCATATCTGCGGTGGTTTGGGGTTTCGCAATCGGAGTGTAGAGGTTTAGGGTTTAGGATTTAGGTTTTATCTCGGCCCGAAAGCTTAAACCCTAATTACTTTTTCAGCCCTAAACCTTATGCCCTAACCCCTATAACAAAAAAACCCTAAGCCCGCATCAGTATCGGTACCTGAAAGGAATGATAGCGGCCGAGAAGATGGGGATGGACCTAAAGATAACACAGACCCTGGGTGTCCCAGGTCCTACGTAATCCCTCGACGCTGAACCGCAAGGCCTAAAACCCAAATCTCCAAAGCCCAACAGAAGTCTAAAGCCTAACTCTTTGATCCTTAGAGTTACAAGTACCTCCTAATTGGGGTTATGGTACTTGAAGTCTAAAGCCGTGTTTGATCCTTAGACTTGGACATTAAAACATAAATCCTGAAGCTCTCAGCCATGAAGCTTCCAAGCCCTGAAGACTTATACCGGCACCCCAATCATTCGTATAGCAGGCTGCATGATTCGGAGGGCTTTTCCTGATGGTTTCTTCCTGTTTTTGGAATCATAGTGTAGCATACCTCAGAACAGTGTTCGAATCATGGTGCTCCTTATGGGACCCATTCTAGAAAGCCAAAACCCTAAACCCTACAGTGCCCTTGTTTAAGCACAGTCGAGTGATCTCCGACCCCTGAGATTTGGAGCTGTACATGTTCTCGGCTTCAGCATCGCTTGTGTATGGCTTCCTTCTGAGGAAAAGAAGGTTAGAGTGGGTTTAGGGTTAGGAACTTTCAGAAATCCTGTAAGGGATCCATAAGGGATCTACAGGGGTTTAGGGTTAGGTTCAGGGCTTGAGGGCTTGGGGTTCAGGGGTTGGGGGGAGGGTTTGTGATGGTTGCCTGCCAAGGGAGGAAGCGGAGGGATGGTTTAGGGTTTAGGGTCGGATGCTCACTTTGCACGTTGAACAAGGGGTTCGTGTCGGGTTTAGTGTCTCATGCACAGGTCTGAACGATCAGCAGTAAGATTCCGTAAGAAATACCCTTGTATCGGTGGGACCCTAAGCGGGACCCTAATTTTAGAGAACTACCCATACCCTGGTATGGGTAGGACCCTAACAGGGAGCCTAATTTAGAGAACTACCCATATTTCAAAGACGTCTACACCATAAGAAACCTCCAAAAACCCATTCAAACTGTCGCTTTTCATGAACTCCGCAAAACCTTCAAAAACACACCTGTAAACATCATATCAAAATTCTTAAAGAAAGCAGCATGCGGCTAAAACGCCTCATAAAGCCTCCATAAAAGCTTGAACAAACCCTAGAAAGCCTCCACTCCAGGGCTCATTTATCTTGTGGGTGTCGACAGTTTGGGATTTGGGAGTTTCCGAAAATTAGGGGTACCTTATTTGGGGGTCCTTATAATAAGGATCCTACTATTTAGGGTACTATATTAGGGTCCCCTATTTCCGGAAACTCCCATTTAGGGTTTTGGGTGCGGGTTGGGATTTGCCACGGTGTTTGGCGCGGGTGTTGGAAGGGTTAGCGTATTTTGGGGTAGGGTTTAGCTTTTTGGGGGGCTGGGAGGGGGGGGGTGTTTGGGGGAAGCTTTTGCGAATGCGGGGTTGGGGTTTAATTTGGGGTTTAGGATTTGGGTTTTGGCTTTGGGGCGTATATGGGTTTAGGGTCGGGGATTCGTGGTCCACCAACTATGCAGGGCCATAGGGTGCTTTTGGTCTTGGGGCTGCAAGGTTCGTGGGGTTGGGGTTGAGGCGACTCGATGCGTTTCTGGTGTTCTGAGCCTTCAGGGTAGAGCATCCGGTGAGGCCTACGGTCCAAACTCCAAGCCCCAGACCATCAAAGCCCTACCGAGATCTAGAGTAACTAAGGTTTCCTGGTTTTCTTATTATGGTAACTTAAACTCAGTCCCTTAACAAGAACCCAGCTTGTCTCATGCCTTTCGAAGCTTCTGGCCCTTTTTTCTTGCCCTACAGTCCCCATACAAGTACAGCAGAAGATACCGCAATCACTAGCTTCAAATTACTGGACCAAGTCTTCTTTGTCAAGCCTTTTGTGTTTAATCCTAAACCCTAAACCCTAAACCCTAAACCGTGGCAGGTAGGGCCTCAAGCTTTCCTAAAGCTCCTTGGAGCTCAGAGCTGCAAGACCAAGCAAGAATTGCACGAACATGAGGACCCTAAACCCAAAACATGACGAAAACCAGCTATGGCATTGCGCACTTCTACGATCTCGTCGAAGTCAAGGCACCGGGAAGCTTCCCGTTGAACATCCCAAAACTCCTTGGGACTCTTGAAAGCCTGACAATTTTCGTCCGAAGTTGGCTGAGTGTAGACCCCCACTCAGATCCAGTGTGTTCTTCCTTTTCCAGAGCGCAGTGCAACAGGTGTCCTGTTTGCAGGGTTGACTTTCACAGCAATTTCTGTTAAACCCTAACCCTAAACACACGGTCAGGCGCCGTAATTTGGAGCCGCTCCTCACTGAACAGGGAAGTCAATTCCTTAAGCCTTAAGCCCTAGAAACAGCACCGAAGGCATCGACCACTGGATGTTTTCCGGCTATCCTACTTAAAGGATCATGGGACTAGTAACCAGGGCTATAAATAAGGTAACTATACTTGTACCTAGAATTGCTGAATAACCCCAATTAAACTTATTACCTTACTTCCTAAGACCCCTAAGCTACCTTCTAGAACCCTTCAGTAGAACCCCCATAGGGCCCTTTCGAAACCCAAATATGGTATTGTCCACCTTACATGCTAAGCCCTCTGATCCTCTAAGTACTGCCTCTCCTCCTCCGCACAACATTATCATGCTGCAAAGACTGCCACATTCAAATCTGGATTTTGGCATGTTCAGGGTTGAGTGCTAAGTTGTACGCTGGAATACGCTTCAAGTCAAACTTTACGACTCGGGGCGTAGGATTGAGTTATCTTCGGAATTTACTTCAGTGCTGCAGTAGTGTTGCCAGGAACCCTAGACCCTCAACAAAGCCCTCGATCCTAAATTCTCAAGAAATCCTTATGCTCCAAGTCCCAAACCCTAAACTTTGAGCCCTAAACCCTAAACCCTCAAACCCGAAATGCATGCCAGGATGTCACAGACTTGGTCGGCTTCCTTCGTGAGGACTTGCAGGCTGCCAGCCTCCAAGCGCGCGTGAAGGTGGGCTTGGGGTCCGGGGTTTGGGGTTTAGGGCTTAGGGTCTGGGGTTTGGGGTTTAGGGTTCAGGGTTTAGGGCTCAGGGTGACAACTATGATTGCCGCCAATGTACGTATAAATATCGTAGTAGGAATAATTGTAATCCTTGCAATATCATGGCGGTTATGCTTGTGTGAGGGATATATCGTCTCGTGCTTTATGAGTTTAGGGTTGCAGCTGCCTGTCTCAGTTGTGGTTGCAGCTGCCCGAGCTGCTATTGCTGCTTCTGCGGCTGGGGAGTCGTCTGAAGCTGCGGCGGATGCTGCTGCTGCTGCTGGTTCTTCTTCTTGTTGTGTTGTGGTTGATGGTGGTGTTGTCAAGTCGTTGTTATTGTCGTCTTCGGTATTGCTGTTGCTGCAGTATAATATATCTATATATACATGTGGCAGGCGGGTGTTCCGTTTTGCGCGTGAAAGCACCTATGTCTATGCTAGTGACATCTAGCCTGCGGGCTAATGGCCCATTCCACACCGAGTGCTAAATCTTAAGCCCTAAATCTAGATTTGCGGGGCTCAGGGATATTGCTGATTTTTTCACCTGCAGGCCAGCCTTAAAACCCTTCACCGTTAACCCGAAGCGCAAAGCCCAAAGCCTTTACCAGCGCTGAACCCCCAAAACCCTCAGCCCACGAACCCCTTAAAACCTTAAAGCCCTAAACTCCTTGACACAAACCCTAAGCCCTAAACTCAAAACCCTAAACCCCGAACCCCTCAAAACCTTCAGCGCCTAACCCCAAGCACCAAATGACCCCCGAGCCGCCTGAGCCCCTATCCCCAGCCCTAAACCCCCGAACCGAAGGATCCCTCATAGATCCCTTACAGATCCCGTCATGGATCCCTGTATCGATACTTTGTAGATCCCTCATCGATCCCTTAAAGCACGCTTCCATAGAACCCTTAAGGGGGCCCTTACAGGAGCCTTGTAGATACCTTCATAGGACCCTGAAAGGACCACCCAAAAAGATACCGTAAAGGGGCCCTGAAAGCACCCATACAGCTCCCTTACAATAGGGCCCTGAAAAAGCACATAAGCAAAAATTAGGGTATGGATATCCCATATAAACTCCCTTATAATGAAGCCCAATAAGGTAGGGATATCCCTACAAAATGCTTATGCTTATGTGCTTTTTTGGGTCCCTATACAAGGACCCCTGAGTCCTCGAATCTCGCCCGAAACCCGAAACCCTAAGGCCTGAACCTGAACCCTAAAAAAACGGTCCTTAATCTTTAAACCTTAAAGCCTAAACGGCCTAAACCCTAAACCCCACACCCTAAACCCCTAAACCCTACACCCTAAACTCTCTCACTACTACTATTACTATTACTAAAAACTACTGGTATTACTATTACTGTTACTATCATATAAGGTCTCTTCAAGGAGCCCTCTAAGGATCCCTTTAAGGAACCCTTGAAGGAACCCTACACCCTAAACTCTAAACCCTACTTAAAGGATCATGGGACTTAGTAACTAGGGTTATAAATAAGGTAACTATACGTAGAATTACTTATAACCCCAATTAGGGGACTTATAACCTTAGTTACTACGGTTGGTGCCCAAAATCCTGCATGACCTTCAACATCTCCATGGCTTCCCTGCTACCCTTAATTTTAATATTGCTCTGACGCACGGGCTAGAAAAAGGGCTTGCGCGAATGCCCTAAATCCTGCATNATCCTGCATGACCTCACGGAGATGCAACATTGAAATTAAGGGGCTGCGGGGAAGTGGGTAGCGCGATGTGGAGTATGTAGGATGTTGTGGGTCATGCAGGATTTTGGGCATCAACAGTAAGTCCCCTGATCCTCCAAGTAGACCCTAAACCCTAAACCCTATAGATCCCTTTCAGGAACCCCGTAGATCCCTTTTAAGGAACCCTACAGATCCCTTTAAGGAGCCCTAGTCCCACGATCCTCCAAGTATCTGAAGGTGGCCAGTGAGGGAGTGAACGGTTGGATCACGGGAGCCTTGAGCCGCGCTCTCAGAGGCTTCTGTCTAGAATTTAGGGGTTCTACTTGGGTTTAGAGTTTAGGGCTGAGGGTTTTGGGGGTTGGGGTGCTGCAATAGAGCTCCTTAGTAGCTGTGAGTGGATGCACTTTACACTTTTTGGATTAATATTATCCACTATAGAACTACAAGTGTACACTTGTTGGGGCTTATGAACTCAGCAACTAAGCTTCTGTCTAGAATTTAGGGGTTCTACAGAGCTCCTTTAAGGGATTCAATAATGGTTTAGGGTTCTATAGCGATTTGGGTTTTGGGTTTAGGGCTTAGGGTTAAGGCTCAGGGTTTAGGGTTGAGGGTCGAGGGGTTTAATGTAGGAGCCTGATTAAGAAACCTTGGGCCTTTATTAGGGTTCCTTATATGAATCCTACTGTTTTGGAGCTATAGGCCCAGGGTTTCTTAACCAGGTTCCTACATTAGGGTTTAGGGTTGAGGGTCGAGGGTTCAGGGTTTGGGGTTCAGGGTTTAGGGTTTAGGGCCCTGGGGCTTAGGAGTTTAAGGTTCGAGTTGGGGGTTCAGGGTTTACTTGAAGGGGCAGGTAAGTAGGTTATAAGTAGAGTCATAAGTACCCTAAATGGAGTTACCCCAATTATAACCCTACTTATAAACGACTTACTAAGTCCACCCTAAACCCTATAGATCCCTTTAAGGAAGCCTATAGATCCCTTTAAGGAGCCCTTTAAGAACCCTTCCTAAGTCCCCTGGCCCTCCAAGTAGGGTGGAAGGCTCCGGGTTGAAGATTGGGGTTGAGGGTTCATCCTTGAGGGCGAAACGCTTAGGCTGTACAAGGGCTCCTTAAAGGCGTCTATAGGGCTCCTTAAAGGGATCTATAGGCTTCCTTAACGGGATCTATAGGGTTTAGGGTTTAGGGTCTACTTGGAGGGCCAGGGGACTTAGTAAGTAAGGCTATAAGTAGGGTTACAATTGGGGTAACGCCATTTAGGGTACTTATAACTCTACTTATAACCTACTTACTAAGTCCCCTGCCCCTCCAGGTAGGGTCAATCTTGAATATAGGGGCCATACTGTTGATGGACAAAATCCTGCATGACCTTAAGGACTCTAAACTATGGGAATTATGGTATATTCCTTATAATGGATAATGCAGGATTTTGTCCATCAGCAGTAGTAATCAGAGGGCTCTGGGATATCTTGTGCTATAGTTGCATTATGTTATATGGGTTTACGGGTTAGGGTTATAGTTATTTAACATGGGGTAGGGTTCCCTTGACGGGTTCTGTACGGAGTTCCTTTAAGGATTCCATATAAGGGTACAATAATGGGGCGCTTATGATTACACAAGGGCTTTGGGAGATATCTTATAGCTTTTACAACTACGTATATAGTCACTCTAAGTCTATACGGCTATCAATGATTTTTGGGGCTTCGCAGGTGGGATGAAAGTAGGTTCTGTAGTTCTAAATAAGAATGTTCTTTTCGGGTTTGTAAGGGTTTTATAGAGTTCATCGGGGTTTGTTTGAAGTAGTGTTTGTATCAGGGATTTGGGCGAGTCAAGGGCTGTGTGGGACCATTGCAGAGAGTGTACTTCATGTCATGTTTAGGGTTTAGGGGTTTAGGGTTTTCACCTGATCATCATGTTAACCAAGCTCCACAGACAGGCCCAAGCAAGCATAAAACGAACCCCTAAACACTGAGAAACCTAATTATCAACCCTAAACCCTGAACCCCAAACCCTAAATCTTAAATCCTAAACCCTAAACCCCCTAAATCCTAAATCCTAAACCCTAAACCCTAATTATCAACCCTGAGCCCGAAAACCCAGTTGAACCGAGAGCCTTTCAACCCTTCAAGCCCTTTATGAGGTCTGCACATCTGCTGCACATATGGTTCCGCTGAAGCTCTGCTATGGTATACCCCCACACCCTACAGACTAGCCCTGATACTATCCCAACTACCCTGCAATCCTGAAAACCCACTACAAAGCTTTCTACACTCTGTATTAACCTCTGAAGAACTCAGCGAGCTCAAACTTCCCCCAGGCGCTGTGGAGACATATTGTGCCCATCTGCGAACAGACCTAGGGGACGTCTGCACCTTACTGCCTTCCGGGGGTTTGGGGTTCAGGTAGCTTCGTCAACAGAACCAGTAGGTCCGTAAGAGAAGTGGAAGGGAACACATGGGACTTGAATACATGAGATTGACCTGGATCGTTAGTAATGCCACATTTTGGGGGGGATTCCCAATATGAGTATGACATAAAGCTCATCAGTGCCGAAGCTTAACAGTCTAATCCAGAGAGCCAAGTACCCTTTAATCAAGAAACATGCCGTACCTCCTACACTGTCAAGGGGTAAAGGGCGGGAAGTAGCTAGGCCTCTAGATTGGATGTGACTATAATCTTTAAGCCCTGAACCCTAAACCAAAAGCGCGAAACCATAGCTATTAAATCCGAAACCTGAGCTCTGAAGCTTGAACCATAACCCCAAGATCTAAACCTTAAACCGGAAACTCTAAACCCGAAGCCCTAAGCCCTAAACCCTCAATCCGAAACCCTTAACCCCAAGTCCTAGACCTTCAGCCCTCGAAAACTAAGCCTTCAACTCTAGACCTTTAGCCCTCAACCCTGGCCGTTCTAGATCCCTTAAAGGAACCCCTACACCCCTTTTTCTGCTGAAGCAGAACGAAGGTCTTCGGCAGCACGGACTTCAAAATCTCCCCCTGCAGCGAGCAACCCACCGAGAAGAGCAGAGTTCTCGAAGTTTGGGGGTTCTTATAGGGCTCCTTTAAGGGATCTATAGGGTTTTAGGATCCGAGCTCTTAGTTCTTAAAGGTCTATAAGCTACTAAGCCTTAAACCCTAGGTATCTTGCCTTTGTGCTCAACCTGTGAACTCCACGTAGCAGAGCCAGCACTCAAAAGAGAGCTCTTGGTCCTCTCTCCCGCGCTGTCTTCTTTCGCTTGGGCTTCGGGCTTCAGAGTGTTCTTAGGAGTGCCTACCCTAAGGCTCCAAACAGGGTCTTGGGCCTTCTGGGGGAGGGTTTCGGCTTTGGGGGCTAGGGTTTGGGACCTCACTACAAGGGTCCAGGAGCCTTAGGGTAGGCCCTAAATTGAACCCGACATCCGAAGTCCTAAAACAAAAGCCCACGCCCAGACCTGAACCCTAAGCCCTCTAAGACTCTAAGCCCTAAACCGTAAACAGGGGACTTAGGAAGGGTTCTTAAAGGGCTCCTTAAAGGGATCTATAGGCTTCCTTAAAGGGATCTATAGGGTTTAGGGTGGACTTAGTAAGTCGTTTATAAGTAGGGTTATCATTGGGGTAACTCCATTTAGGGTACTTATAACTCTACTTATAACCTACTTACGAAGTCCCCTGCCCCTCCAAGTCTTAGTAGCTGAGTGGACACACTTGACACTTTTTGGGAGAATATTACCCACTATAGAACTACAAGTGTACACTTTGTGGGGCTTATGAACTCAGCAACTAAGAAGTAAACCGTCCATCAAGAGAGTTCAAAGCAACCCCCGAGGGACCGAAACGTGCGCATCAAAAAGCCTGAAAGCCCTCAACCCCAAACCTGCCGAAACGTTAAAAGCTTGAGGTTTTTGGGTTTAAGTTTAAGGGTTTAAGGGATGAGGGTTTGAGGGTTTAACCCTAAACCCTAAACCCTTTAAGGGTTTAGGTGGTTCAGGCTTTAGAGTCCCCAAGAAAGCTCCGTTGAGCTCAGACGAAAGATCGGCGCTGCGATGCCGATCTGGTCTTGGGTTCTTGGTTACCAAGAGGGTCCATATATTCTACTGTTACGGAAGTAGGTCACCCAAAGCCATGAAAAGGATGGTATTTTGGGGCCGAATTCCATAGTGGTAGTGTATATGGGCCCTCTGGGCTGGTTCTTTATGCCACATGACCCAGACCTTCCAAAATCCCTCAATTAAGGAATATACCTTAAATCATATTAAGAATCCTATTATAATATAAGGTATATTCCTTAATTAAGGGGTTTGGGAGTCTCTGGGGATTCAAACGCCACGATGCATATGTGCAGTGTGGCAGCATGTATATGCATGTTTGCACATGTATGACGGTTGGTCAGCATGCCTGTATGTAAGTATGAAGATATGCATGAGTGCGTGTGCGTGTGTGTTTATGTTTGCATGCACGCGTGCAATTATGCATGTATGCATACATGTATGTACACCCGCCTTTACATCTTACTGCCTGTCTGTCTATCATTGTCTACCCCTTTTTTTATAGTATTTATATATATATACACATACATATGTAGGTGTACATATATATATATATACATACGTATATATGTGGTGTCTTAAACCCTCAACCCTAAACCGTATAATGTAGGAACCTGATTAAGAAACCCTGGGCCTTTATTAGGGTTCTTAACATGGATCCTACTATTTTGGGCTTATACATGTTGTAGCCCCCTACCCCCCTCCCCCTACCCCCCTAAGGGTCCTTATGATCAACCTAAACCATATATACATGTGTAGAGGCATCTAAGATTCCTGCCTTCCAGGCAAGAGCTTTCTCGGGGAGTGAAGGCCGGCTGGGCGTAGGGGTTGAGGGTTTACATATTAGGGCTTTAGTGTTTTAGGGTTTTGGTGTTTAAGGTGGAGGATGCTGGCCTAAGTGTGTGTTCACACGGTTTCACCCGGTTTCACGTTTCTACCATGAGGTTTGGTAATGTAGCTTCGAGCTCCAGGGGCCGGTCAGAGGCCCTGGGCTTAGGGTCTTTTAGGGTTTAGGGTATAGGGTCTAGAGAGTGTAGGATTTAGGTTTGAGGGTTATATAAGGTGTATATGGCTACCCCACCATTGGAGCGTCTGAAGGGCTCTTGTGTGACGTCACTTTCTTCAACGATTTCGGTATTAAGTGGGCTGGATCCCCCACAAGAGCTTCCGATGACGAAGTGCCAGATATTATCCCCACCTCCCTTCCCTAAACTGAAATCCCAAACTCAAAGCGCAAACCACTGAATCCTCAAATCCCGCGTCCCTAAATGCTGAACCCTAACCCCTAGCTCTGTAACCGATCGTCTCAGTCTTGTGTTGAAAGAATGCGAAGGTCTGGTGGGAGTTTCCGAAATAGGGGACCCAATATAGTACCCTAAATGGTAGGATCCTTATTGTAAGGACCCCCAAATAAGGGCACCCCGAATTTTTGGAAACTCCAAACCCTTATAGAGCCCTTCAAAGGAACCCTTAAAGTACCCTTATAGTAACCCTCTAAAGGGACCCTAAGGAACCCTTAAAGTACCGTTTTTGGAACCCTCTAAAGGAACCCTAAGGAACCCTACTTTTCTTCGGAAACTCGCAGGTCTGGGAGAGCGGCAGCGTCTGCAAGCTGCTGGAGGAAGCCGACGCTTACCAGGAGCCTGCGGCTTTCAAGAAAACTCCTTAAAACTCCTAAAACTTAGGAAAACTCCTCAAAAAACCTCCTAAAACTTAGGGGTACTTGAACAAAGTTGTAATCTTTGGTTACTATGTTCCCTTAAGAAACAGCTTAATTTATAATTTTTGCCAGGGGTCTAAGTTCAGTATCGAAAAACCCTAAACCCTAAACCCCAAACCCTAAACCTAAACGCTACATCCTAAAGCCTTAGATCGTCCTGCGAGCCCTCTCAAACCATCCACCTAGAAGCGCGCCATCGGGTTCCGGAACATGAAAGGGTTCAGGGTTTAGGGTTTAGTTAAGAGGGTAACGATAAGACCAACAATAGATAAGACTTTTCGGCCTGTAGGGTTCTGGGGCTGTGAGGCTAGAGGATTGGATGGGAGTATGGCAATCGCATGATGTCTCAACCAATCCCCCAAAACCTTATTCTAATTTTTAAGGCCCCTACATTACCCTCCAACCTTGTTCTAACTTCCAACAGCGGAACTCTCACAACCTTCGAAGCTCTACCGAGAGGAGCTTTCATCGCAGGCTCGGGCTCCGCACCTGTCGCCCCAGGCGCGGTGTCGTTTCTCCAGTTACAGGGTGCGTCAGGGTTCAGGGTTCAGGGTTTAGGGTTTGGGGTTTAGGGCTGGGTTTAGACTTCGGAGCTCAGGGGAGTTTTGTAAACGTCAAGCTTGCAAGGGCCGAGAAGACCACATCAACACATAGGTCACGCGGTCTAGGTTCTGTGAAAATTCCCTAAGCCCTGAACCTAAATGCAGGCCCGAAACCCTAAACCCTACATCCCCTGGGCTGAGCCCTATTCCCCCAACTACCCCTTGTTGTGGTGGTCAATTATCCGATTTATCCGCGCCTACTTGGAGGGGCAGGGGACTTAGTAAGTAGGTTATAAGTAAAGTTATAAGTAGAGTTAGAAGTGCCCTAAATGGAGTTACCCCAGTTACAACCCTACTTAGAAACGACTTACTAAGTCCCCTGCCCCTCCAAGTAGACCCTCAACCTTCAATCCGTAGCCCTTGTCTTCAGACTGAAACCCGAAACCCCTAACCTGAACCCTAAACCCCTAAACCCTAAACCCCAAAACCCCAAACTCCTAAACCCTAAGCGCTAAGCCCTTATACTCGTACAAGCAGCACCTTAAGAGCCTAAAGCCCAGAAAGAAAGAACCTGAAGCTCGATCCTGGGCTAGGTAAGGGGGTTTTAGGGTTTAGGTTTCCGAGTTTAGGGTTCGGGGTTTAGGGAGTTTAGGGGGTGTTGTTTAGGGGTTCGGGGGGCTGGGTAGAAGGGCTTGGGGATTTCTGTAGAGACATGTGGATGCGGAGTATCACCTGAAACACATTCTGGAGAGGCCAGATGGCCGTGTGCCGTGGCATTGCGGAGATTTCATCAAGACCAGTGCCTAAACCCTAAACCCTAAACCAGACTTCGGGCCTTCCATGCTGGCATGGTCGATTCAACGCCTGGCCCTGCGCTAGCCAAGCACTGCAAGCGGCAGCGCTCCTGCCCACCCTTCAGAGGCAGTTGATCCAGCAGTTGCCACAGCTGACAGACTTAATGGATCAGCTTGCTGGCCTTAAAGCGGAGGCTCACGTCCGAAAGACCAGGCAAAGCACTACAGGTGCCTTCATGGGCCATTCCACCAGGCCGGGGAGATGGTTGTGGGAAATTGGATCCTGTGGCTTACTGCTGTCCTGATGGCGCCGGGCATACAAAGCAACTTCAATGCAGATTTCACCGGCCTCCGATCCCATGGTGCAGGGTGGAGACTCTTGAAATAAAGGGTCTGGGGTTTTGGAATTCATTTTAGGGGTTTGTGGTTTAGGGGTGCAGGATGTTCAACTTACGGAGGGGGGGTGTCTCTGAGCTTCTGGGCACCGTTTTGAGTCCGAAAATGCTTCTAGCAAAGAGAAGAACTAGTACTGCTATTCCCTGAAGCTCCTCATTTGCTACTTGAAGGATCCTGGGACTTAGTAACTAGGGTTATAAATAAGGTAACTTTACTTATAATTACTTATGATCCCAATTGGGTACTTATAACCTTACTTACTAAGTCCCATGATCCTCCAAGTGGACCCTAAACCCTAAACCCTCTAGATCCCTTTAAGGAGCCCTACAGATCCTTTAAGGAACCCTCAGATCCTTTTAAGGAACCCTATAGATCCCTTTAAGGAGCCCTTTAAGAACCCACATTAGAACTCTACTCTGATTCTGGAGGCTCCCGTGAGTCGTCAATGTTCACTCGGGACCAAGTTGCGCTGTCAAGACTGGCACCCGTAGTAGGTCCCGAACCCAAACCCAAGCGTCTAAAATAAGTTTGTCAGCCTTGGATCATAGTTCAGTCTATTTCTTGGAGTCGTTATGTGAGTTTCCAACCATATTTAGATCTAGGAGCGATTACTATAGAATCCTACAGAATCCTGATCGCCAATATTGTTCCTTGGGCTTCCTTATTGTAGTTATGCTACAATATCCCCCCGAATACGAATCTTATTATCAAGGCCCCTTATCCTGGGCTGCACCGGACCTAGGGATTATCATGGTCGTTGAAGCTTCGCCCGCCATCGCGCTCAAAGCGAGTCCCTAATGTCCGTCTTGCAGGTTCATGTCCAGACAAGGAAAGGAAACCCTACCCCCTGACGGCCCAAGCCGTAAATCCCAGATCCCTAAACCCTAGATCCTTCCGTTAGCTTGGACAGTAGAGCAGGCGGAAAAAGGTGCTGAACAAAAGAACCTAGATGCCAAAAAGACGTAAATCCACCCAGGCCCAACGGAGGCGATAGAAAAAGATTTGGAACACCTAAACCCCAGACCCTACCCTGAACCCGCAACCTAAACCGACCCCAAGCAGTAAACCCTAGCAAACCCTTGTAAACCTAAAGGAAACCACCAACAAACCATGCAATAAGCAGGGACGCCAAAGCCCCTTAAGCAAGGAATACCCCTTGGTCTGTACTGGGAAGCCGAATATTTCCTTAATTAAGCGGATTTTGAGTCCCTCCTCCTAGCTAGGAACTCTAGAGGCTTACTCAGCTGAAGGAATAGGGCCCACAAAAACCAACCGAATCCTGAACTCCGCGCT
The DNA here is from genome assembly GCA_003297005.1 of Symbiodinium sp. clade A Y106. NCBI lineage: Eukaryota > Dinophyceae > Suessiales > Symbiodiniaceae > Symbiodinium > Symbiodinium sp. clade A. Next base: position 104,696 of record BGNK01000224.1, read on the forward strand.
ACAGGAGTGGCATGAGAAGCTGGCAGAAGGTGGCGAGGACCTCGTCCTCTTCGATGTGCGCGCCAAGCCTGCCACAGAGGTTCAGGGTTGGGTGTTTAAGGTTTAGGGTTCAGGGTTGGGTTTAGGGGTTAGGGTTGAGGGTTGGGTGTTTAAGGTTTAGGGTTTAGGGTTGGGGTTGAGGGTTTGGGGTGTGGGCTTGCATGTCGGGTTTCTTGAAGTATTTAGTGTCGGGATTTGGTAGTTTAGGGTTTATAGTCGAGAGTCGTCGCAAGGGGGTTGCGGTTTTGTGGATTGGGCATGGTTCGCTTCGATGCCCTAAACCCTAAACCCTAGACCCTAAACCCTAAACCCTAGACCCTAAACCCTAAACCCTAAACCCTAAACCCTAGACCCTAAACCCTAAACCCCAGTGTAATCGACCGGGCATTGTAGCAGGTCTCTAGCTAGGCCGCACTCAGAATAAACTCAAGAGGCCGGCCCTAACTACATTCGGCTGCCACATTTAGATTAGGAACCCCAAAAAGAACATAAGCATAAGCATTTTAGAAGGATATCCTTACCTTATTGGGCCTCATTATAAGAGGGTTTATATGGGATATCCGTATCCTATTTGTTGCTTATGTGCTTTTTTGGGGCCCTATTAGAGGTCAGTGCTACCATCAAATCCTAAATGTCTTCCGGACTCTGTCACTAATCCTAAACCTTAAGCCACAAACCGCCTGACTCCAAACCCACTAAAGCAGAGCTCCACACATCGAAAGACCTAGATGGCCCAACCCGATATTGCCGCACATAGGCAGGTTTTGGCTACTACAGGCATCCCTAACACAAAGCAATTTGACTTAAACCCCAAACGCTAAACCCTAAACCCTAAACCCTAAACCCTCAAGAGCAGGATAAATAGAAATTGTGTGAATTTGGTTTTGAATTGCATTTCATTTTCATTAAATGTGTGGCAAGAGATCCCATCCCCAAGCCCCACAGCCCACAGCCCTTCCCGCCCCCCGCCCCCCTTCCCAAAAGCCCAGCCCAAGCAGCCCCAGCCCGAGCCCCAGCCCCAGCAGCCCCAGCCCCAGCCACTCAGGTTTAGGGTTTAGGGTCCCAGCCCCAGCCCCAGCCCCATAGAAAAGCTTCCGTCAGATTCGAATTTTCCTTAGACCCCAGCCCCTCCCGCCCTCTTGCCAGCCCCAGCCAAACCCTATACAATTTCTATAAACCCTGAACCCTGAAAACCTAAACCCTAACCCTAAACCCTAAACCCTAAACCCTAAACCCGAACCCTCAGCCCCAAGCCCGAAACCACCAACTCTGGGACCACCAAGTCCTGAAAGCCCTCCGGCCTTTTAGGCTTTAGGGTTTAGGGTTAATGGGTTTAGGGTTTAAGTTAGGGTTTAGGGTTTAGGGTTTAGGGTTTAGGGTTAATATTGAAACTGAAGGCAACTTCTATCCTAAACCCTAAACCCTAAAAGCCCTGAATCGAAGAAATCTAAGGCAACTTCTATGAGACTCGCATCGGCCACTTCGATGCGCCTAGCGACCAAGGCAACCGGCAACCGGATGTAATGGAGGGGCCCTGTTTTTTTAGCTTCTTTCAAGGGCAAAAAGGATTCCTTCAAGGGTTCCGTAAAGGGATCTATTATGGTTCTAAGGTTTCAGGTTTTAGGGTTTAAGGTTTAGGGTGCAGCAGCCCTGTTTTTTAAATTCCTTCTAAAGGGATCTACAACGGTTCTATAAGGGGCTTTAGGGTAGCTTCCCTAAAGGGATCTACAATTATTCTATGAGGGGGTTTTAGCTTCCTTCTTACAGGGCAAAAAGGATTCCTTAAGGGGTTCCTTAAAGGGAACTATAGTGGTTCTATACCGCGAGTTTGAGGGTACTTAAATGATCAGGGACTTAGGGTTTTAGGGTTTAGGCTTTAGGGTCCGGGGTTGAGAGTTTAGGGTTGACGGGTTCAAAAGAAGCCCGACTTCTACTACCACCGTACCACTGGACCACCACGAGTGTTGATGGGCGGCGAAATCCTGGCTCAGTTTCTTGCTCCAGCCATCCCTTCCCAACCCTCCCTAATCTGGATATTGACTACCCGAAAAATCTAAAATCTCAACAAGGGCATGTGGGCATCGAGACTTGAGGGGGGGTTGCGGTGGCGGGGGGCATGGGGAGTGCGACCACCGACGAGCATTTGTTTTTGATCTATAGGGTCGTGTGCGGTTTTGTGAATCCACCGTTCAGCACAGCTGCCATTAGCACTGCCACTGCCACTACCATGACCGCCTCCAGTGCCCAACTGTTCCGTCGCCTTTCTCAAGCGATTTTGTTTTCTCCTTAACTGCGCTTTGTCGTTTCTGCTGGGTTTTAAAGCTGTTACAGGTGCTTCTATTGTTATACTTCTGGTCGTCAAGTCAGGGCATTGATCAGCGTCTCAAGAACTTCACAACACTCACACGGTGTAGCTTTTAACCTGGACCGACCGTTCTCACTGATCTCCTCGCTGTTCTCAACTTTGCAGCTGTTGCTCCACGGCCGGTATAGTTACTAAATGTCGTAGGCTTTGGGGCTATTATAGAGGCTCTAATAAGTGCCCAATATTACTCCTTAGGCTTCCTTACTAAAGCTACACTGTCAAGGGGCCCCAAAAGCCATTCTGAACCATTAAGGCCCCTATATTGGGTTTATTCTGCGGCCGCGTTGCTGAGAGGGAAGCTCGTTCAGGCCGAGCTATTGAAATCTATACTCCACCTCCCACAGCCTCCGGGTAACAGAGGTCGGAATAGTTACCAAATTCATTCTTTAGGGTTCCTTATCACGTAATACAACTATACGCTCGTTTAACCGAAGCCCAATTCAAAACATGAAGGCCCCTACATTGATCCTTTCAAGCTGACTTTAAAGAAGCCCCAACCCCACCTTTAAGTTACTCCGGCTGGTGATATAGACCCTGCATTACCTTAATGAGCCTAAACTATGGGAATGGTATATTCCTTACTATGGGTAATGCATGATTTATAGGACCGTACGTCCCATGATCCTTTGACTACTTGACAGGTAGACCGATACCCCGGATCGACCCTCGGACGTTGTCCTATGAGCAGCTTGATGCACTGAGCTTAGGGTTCAGTAGGGTTCAGGGTTTGGGGTGTAGGATTAGGGGTTAGGGTTTGGTTTCGGGCTCAGGGGCCGAAATAGTTGCTAATCGCACGTCTTTCGAATTCCCCGTATGCTCAGAGTATAACTTACCGCAAGGCTGCAAAACCCTAGTCTCATTCTTAAGGCTGCAAGAGCTTCGTCCCGTAACAGATGTGTTAAAGGATCCTTTAACACACGCTTCTTGTGGATTCTTTCAAAGAATAGAGCACTTAAAGCAGCCTCTAAGCGAGCTCAGGCGTTTTCAAGGATCCTAAACCCTAAACCCTAAACCGATAAGGATTTCCTGAGGCGCCTCTACACACCTTGAAGGAGCCCTATAAGGCCGATGTTCCTCAGAAGAGCTTGGAAGACTGTAGCCCAGAGATTCCAATATCCCTTAATTAAGGAATAGACCTTAAATTATCGTAGGATCCCTAATATGATGTAGGGGATATTCCTTAACTAAGGGATATTGGAGTCTCTGGGAAGCGCTTGGATTCCTCATTCCTTACAGAAGCCCTCAAGGGGAGCCTTCAGTTAGGGTTATGGGGTAGGGCTCCTTCGAACTACGGTTCTTTAACGGGGTCGCAAAGGTTTCCTTCAAGCAACTTCCAAACAAACCCTAAACCCTAAACCCTAAACCCTAACGGGCCTATCAATACCTCAAGACTTTGTGAATTTCTTCCAGTCCAAGATCCCTCAAAGCAACGCGTAAAGAAACTTCTAAGGCTAAGGACTCTCGGCAAACCCTAAACCTCAGGCCTAATAAGCCCGAAAACCCTAAACTCAAAACCTGAAACCCTGAACCCTAAACCCCTAAACCCTAAACCCCTAAACCCTAAACCCTCCTAAACCCTAACCCTAAACCCCTCCCCGGTACCCGAGCCCCTCGCGGCCCCCGCAGCACCGAGGCAAGTCCCGGAGTTCCTTGCGGAGGAGGAAAACCTGTCGCAATTCCAAGGCGCACTTTGCAAGAGGGGTCTTATGAGTTTTGACCTGGTTTTGCCCAAAGACGGCCCGCCTGCCACCATGAGGGCTTAGCTAATACGTTGAGTTGAGGGTATAAGTTTAGGGTTTAGTTTTTTTTTGTTTTTTTGGCATTCCGCTCCAAACATAAATTAAGCCGTAAACCGCACACCCGTAGCACCTTCAAGCTTTCAGTCCCTTCTACGAGCCTGTAGCGGTGAGTCCTACTGTAGAGAATCCGCAAAAACTGCCAATATTATTCCGTACATAAGGTTTCCTGACGACATGTAGTTCCTAACTATATCAATATGTAGAACCCGGGACAAGCTTCGTCACTAAGTCAGTGATGATATATTAATTTCTTCCCTGAAGCCTAAGCCTCAATCCCAACCAAACTTGTCTAAACCCTAAGCATCGTAGGTGAGCCCTAAATCCCAAGCCAAACCCTCAAACCTGTCTTGACCCCAGTAGCTTCAGTAACTCAGGGAAATAAATAAGGTAGGTATACTTATAGTTACGTATAACCCAAGGTGCTTATAACCTCACTTACTCAGCCCCTGATCCTCCAAGTAAATATGAAGCTCAACCCAAAACCAAAGCATCGTAGGCAAGACGGTGATGATGTACTGCACGGGCGGAGTGCGCTGCGAAAGGGCCTCGACGCATCTCGCCCGAGACTGTAGATCTGATATAGGGGTTTAAGTTTAGGGAAGTTTAGGGTTTAGGGTTTCAGTTTACTTGCGGTTCCTTTTTTTGGGTTCCTTAAAGGGTTTAGGGTCCTGCAGCGGTTAACTGGCGTTGTATAACAACCCACTTTTAAGATGGGTAGGTGGAGTTTTGAGTTTTTGGGGCATGGCTTCGCGTTCGGAGTTCTGGAGGTTCTCGAGTTCTAGGGTTGTAGGGTTCTAGGGTCTAGGGCTTAAGGCTCAGAGGGAGGGGCGCTCAGGTGTGATGTTGGCTTTGGGCAGTTTGCTGAGCCATCAAGTGCATTTCATGTTTCCCTAAGCTTCCGCCCCAAACCCCAAACCCTAAACCCTAAACCCTAAGCCCTAAGCCGCCCGCCTTAAATCTTAAAACGCATGAGAGCCTTACTCAGAAGACCCGCCCCGGAAGTTGTGGGCCGCAGGTCGGTTTTTTCTGCTACTGTCGGGGCGTTGGGATGATCGAAAGCCAATCCTTAACCTATACTCTCCTTAGGTTGTGTTGTTTTTTTTAGAGTTTTTTCGTACAAAGCCCAAGAGAATATTGAACATTTTATTTTTATTATGGTTGTAAGGGGGATGTAGTAACCTCAAACCAGACACCCTGAATCCTGCTATCGTAACCCGCAGAAAAAGCGTCCAAATAAGCGTATCGTCGCCCTTGCCTGAAGCAAGCCCTGGCCCAAACCCTAAACCCTACTATAGGGGCCTTAACAATTACCTATACTATTTTGTATGATTAAATTCTAAGAAACCCCCAAACCCTATTCTAAGTGTTTAGGCCCCTATATTACACGGCAGACCCTAACACCCTAGATCCCGAGAATCCCAACACCCTCTCTGGCAAGGCTATTGAGATCAGCGCTGGGGGAACAGAGCCAGGCACAGGCTTTGTTTTAAAAAGCTCTGAGGGTTCGAGGCTGGAAATCGGGCTCCTGTAAGAGATCTATACATGGAGGGGCAGGGGACTTAGTAAGTCGTTTATAAGTAGGGTTATAATTGGGGCAACTCCATTTAGGGTACTTATAACTCCACTTATAACCTACTTACCAAGTCCCCTGCCCCTCCAAGTAGGGGTTTAGGGTTGTAGAAGGGTTTCGGGTGTGCTTTTGCGCGGTTTAGCGCTTGGTTTTTCGGTTCGAGTTCAGGGCCCAGGGTGCAGGGTTCAGCGCTGTGCGGTGTTAGCAGGGATGCCTTGTAAGAAGCCGAGCTTTCGTGGGAGTCATAACATTTCGAAAGTATGTTATCAGGCTCTTGCAGCCGTTTTCGGAACTTAATTTTAAGCTAATATGCTCGGACACAGAGTAGGGTTGCAAGGACAGACCATACTCGCCACACTCCTTCCCCCCAAGTCTAAACCCTAAACCCCAAACCCCAAACCCCAAAGCCTAAACGTTGAACCCTAAACCCCTAAACCCGAAAAGCCTAAATCTGTCAACCCTAAACCCTGAGCCCCTTCGACTCTGAACCCCCAAATCCCCTAAACCTAGACTCCTCAAGGCCCTCCCTTAGAGATTCCTTATCGCACCCTTAAAGGAATCCGAAAACCCCCTAAACCTAAGCTCCTCAACCCTAAGCCCTAAACCCTAAATCCCTAAATCCCTAAGCTCCTAAACCCTAAAACCCTAAACCCTAAACCCTAAACCCTAAACCCCAAACCCTAAAACCTAAATCCCCCTAAGCCCCAAACTAAAGCGATCGGCGCAGGTTTTCCAGCTCCAAGGCGGCATCCACCGCTACCTCGAGTCCTACCCCAGCGGAGGCTTCTTTCAAGGCACCCTCCTTTTTAAGGGGGTTTAGGGTTTAGGGTTTAGGGTTTAGGGTTCAGGGTTTAGGGTTCAGGGTTTAGGGTTTAGGCTTACTTTTAGGGTTTCGGGCGACTGGGCCTCCGAAAAAAAGGGGAAAGAGAACTTCCTTAAAGTCTATATATAAGTGCAGCATAATATGGCGACTATGCCTCAAAATAACTTGAAAAAAAGAATTCCCTTAAACTGCTTATATACTTTTGGCTTGATGTACCCCAAACCCCGTAAACCCTAAACCGTAAACCCTAAACCCTAAAACCCTAATCCCTAAACCCTAAGCCCCAAACCCTAAAACCCTCAACCCTAAAACCTAATGTGCCCCAAACTCCGATTCGAAGTATGATCCCAGACCTTCCAAAATCCCTTAATTAAGGAATATATCTTAAATCATATTAAGAATCCTATTATAATCTAAGGTATATTCCTTAATTAAGGGGTTTTTGGAGTCTCTGGGAACATTCCTTAATCCTAAACCCCACAACCCCCAGGCTCCTCAACCCTAAACCCTAAACCCCTAAACCCTAAACCCTAAACCCTAAACCCCTAAACCCTAAACCCTAAACCCTAAACCCTAAACCCTAAACCCTAAACCTCAACCCTAGGAGCCCTTTCCCCATCTGACCTGGGAGTTGGAAACCGGGAGCTTCACAGACACCGGGGGTAAGTAGGGTTTGAACCCTGTGGGACGTAGTAGGGCTCCTTAAAGGGATCTGTAGGGTTCCTTAAAAGGGATCTATAGGTTTCCTGAAAGGGATCTATAGGGTTTAGGGTTTAGGGTCTACTTGGAGGGGCAGGGGACTTAGTAAGTAAGGTTGTAAGTCCCCCAATTGGGGTGATAAGTAATTATAAGTATAGTTACCTTACTTATAACCCTAGTTACTAAGTCCCATGATCCTTTAAGGAGGCCCAAAACCCTAAACCCGAAATCCTAATTCCTACACCGTTTAGGGCTTCTGGTGTAGGATTTGGGGCTTTGGGTTTAGGGTTTATGTAAGACTTAGGGCTTCGGGTTGAGGGTTTGGGGCTAAGGGTTTGGGCCCAATAGCATGCCTGTGGCACGCTTTGCAGACTTGCAGCAAGTTCCGGCAGTTTTGTTCTGCAGCTGCAGCGGCTTCGTCGTGCTCTGTGGACAGTCGTTGGCGAGTCGTGGTTTACTCTGACGAGGTGACCCCTGGGAACCAGCTCAAGCCCACCAACGAGAGAAAACTGCAGACCTTTTACTGGTCGTTGCATGAGCTTGGCCCCAGGGCCTTGCAGTGCAAAGACGGGTGGTTCGTTCTTACGTGCTACCGTTAGAGCTGAGTGTGCTGCACCTCTACGGAGTCATAGCCTACGATTTGCAAACATGTCCTTCCTCCGTTGCGTTTTCCGAGACAAGCTGACCCAGCTCTGCAAGTTCTGCCTCCGCTGCTTCACAGAGCCTGGTCGGAACTTGAGTCACGGCTTGAACCTGACTTGGCCCGGCAGGGATGACTTCGTGTTGATGGCGATCGTGAACATCCTCCCATGCGACGAATCAGACTTTGAGGCAGATGCTGGAGCAGTTTTCTAGGATTGGGCTGTCTGGGAACCCTAAAGACCCTATGGCATCTCTTAGCCCTGATCAAGCCAATATAGATCACGAACAACCATGATTTGAGCTATATCGCTTAAGACAGAGTCTACAATACAGGGGTCGGAAGAACTCGGAATACTAGTCCCTAAGGGCTCCCTTCTGAACTTCAAGTTACAAGCCTTGTAACACCACATGAATTCCGATACCCTGCAGGCTTTCTTGTTTAGGCGTCTAGGCGCCAAAGGTTCCCTCCTGCAACAGAGTAAGACCTAAAACCCTACCATCAGAAACCCTCTGCCTCTACCCCAAATTCCGAAACCTTACACCCTAAGCCCTAAACCCTAAACCCGAAGCCCTGAACCCTGAACCCGAGAGGCTGATGAACCCTAAGCCCGAAACTCTCAGCCCTAAGCCGCAAATCCGAAACCCACTCAAAACTCAAGCCCTAAACCTCAGAAAACACCCTAGACCCGAAGCCCTTACTTACGGGAACCTATAGAACCTTGAGAGGAACCTTAGACCTCATAAAGCTCAAGCCACCAAATCCTTGGGAGGGTCCTAGGAGATCCCTTAAAAATACCCTTATTTCTCGCCCTGAACTTTCCTAGGCCCCAAACCCCAAACCCGAAACGCAGCCAAAACCCCACCAAAAAACACCAAAGCCAAAACCCATTATAGAACCCTGGTAGATCCCGTAGAGGGGCCCTTATAGTTATAGATCCCCTATATATATAGATCCCTCAGTGGAGCCTTGGTTTGTATCCCCTAACCCCTCAACCCTCAACCCTAAACCCCAAACTCCTAATCCATAAGCCCTAAATCCTAAACCCCTCAACCCTAAACCCTATGGAACCCTTAAAGGAGCCCCTTAAAGGAATCCCCTTATAGAGTCCATAAAGGGAGCCCAAAAGAACCCTAGGGAACCCGGAAAGGCTCCACTTTTTAACGCTGTGAAGCTCCATGTAAAACCCCTACTTAGAGGATCCTAGGGTTCCTTTGTATAGAGGGATCTATAGGGTTTCTTACAGGGATCTATAGGTAGGGTTTAGGGTCTACTTAAATGATCATGGGACTTAGGAACTAGGGTTATAAATGAGGTAACTATACTCATAAGTACTTATAACCCCAATAGGGGACTTATAACTTTACTTACTAAGTCCCCTTATCTTCTAAGTAGAAATCTCTTAGAGCAGCCCTTATAGATCCTTTAGGGGAGCCCTTGTTTGTAAGCCTAAGCCATGGAACCCTTAAGGGATCCCTATAGAACCCAAGGAACCCTTGAAGGAGCCCTAAACCCCTCAACCCTAAACCCCTCTAAATCCTAAACCCTTAACCTTATTGAACCCTTAAAGGAGCCCTAAAGTGCCCTAAGCCCCTAAACCGTAAGCCCTAAATCCTAAAACACCTCAACCCTAAGCCCTAAGCCCTATGGAACCCTTAAAGGAGCCCCTTAAAGAAGCCCCCTTATAGAATCCATAACGGAGCCCAAAAGAACCCTAGGAACCCTTAAAGGAGCCTTAAAGGAGCCCTAAGCCCAAAGAGGCTCCATGTACGTCTTCGACCGTCGGCGCTTCGTCCGAGGACCGGATCTTCTCTCCTCTGAGGCCTTCGGCTTTAGCTTAGGGGTTCCTTTAAAGGAACCCGTAAGGATCCCTTAAAGGAACTCCAGGTTTCTTTATGAGGTTTTGCTTAGGGGTTAGATAGGGTTCCTTTAAGGAATCCATAAGTGGGGATCTATAAGGGTTTAGGGTTTAAGATTGAGGGGTTTAGGATTCCTCTTAGGGGCTCCTTTAAGGAATCTGGTTCAGGGATTAGGATGCAGAGTTTGGGGTTTAGGCTTTAGGGTTGAGGGGTTTCGTTAGGTTTTCTTGTAATACAGGACCCTAAGGGTCCAAGTGCTCAACTAGTAGGTTTGTTTTGGATTCCGAAAACAGTTCCGAGCATAGTTTCTGGGAGCCCTCTAGCGGAAAATATATGTCTCACAATGTAGTTTTCTTAGTGCCCGGGTATCGTTACGGTTTAGGGCATATTCTGAGTTCAGGGTGGACGCGCTGTCTACTTGGAGAATCAGGGAACTTTGTAAGTAAGGCTATGGCGCTGTACAAGGTTTCTATAAGGGTTCTATAAGAGTTCTACTAGGGAAATACAGGGCTTTAGACTTTATGGGGCTTAGTTAGCAAGGTTAGAAGCACCTTAAGCTTGGTTTGTAAGTAAGTATAACTATAGTTACCTTAGTTGCATCCATTAGTTAACGAGTCCCATGATCCTTTAAGCGTTTGTTTAACAGGGTTCCGTGAGTGTTTTCATAGACCTATAGTATAGGTAAAGGTAACTGTAGTGCAGGTATAGTTATTCATCGCCCGATTAAGTTATTCAATCCCTTAGGCGGTTTCCGTGAAGCTTGAAGCGCGGCACAGCCTTCGCAACGGCACGCGGGCGCGCAGCCCAGCAAAGAACTGCGCAAGCAGCAGTACAAACAAGGCTTTGGTCCGACACCAGGACGGTAAACAACGGTGGATGTTTCACAAAAGAAGCAAGCTGTGTTTGCGTGTGAGAAAAGTTGCAAGCAGAAAAGAGCTTCTTCCAAAAGGAGCAGAAGTTTCTGGAGAAGGCTGTACAACAGCTATCGCGGAGGCCCTTGTGAACAAGCTCCTCTTCACGCAGAGCGTCTGGCACAACAAGCCCAAGCCGCAGTGCCCACGCTCTTCGAGGTTGGCCACTAGTGCATCATCATCCGGCAATATGTCCGTCATTGAAGGCAAAATGGCCCTGTCTTGGCCAGACTTTTTGGGTGCAGTCTGCCTGTTTGCGTGCTTCCATCTTGCTTCGTCTCTGCTGCCGGGCCCTCCACTAGTAATTAGTATTATTATTATTCGTAGTAGTAGTAGGATAAATCTTAGTATTAGTATTAGTGTTAATATTAGTATTAGTATAAGCATTACTTGATATTATGTTGGTCATTGTCTGCTTTGGTCTGTGTTGCCTTCTTGTCCATCTACTTGTTCAGTGATTGCTGTTTCCCTGTGTGGTCGCTTGGTAGCCGTCGTTTTGGTGCTTGTGCTTGCAGGCTTGGATTTGTATTTTGTTGAACTTAGCAATGCAAGTTTGTAAGGATCAGCTGGAACATTCCTAAGACTGCCGGATATGGATAGTCCCTACTTGGAGGGGCAGGGGACTTAGTAAGTAACTATGTTATAAGTAGAGTTATAAGTACCCTAAATGGAGTTACCCCAATTACAACCCTACTATACCCTACTTATAAACGACTTACTACGTCCCCTGGCCCTCCAAGTATAGACCTCCTATTTTACGTATTCTATGGCCGTTTTTACCGAATTCCCTTCAGCTCCAGCCCTGAAGCTTTAGATGTTGAAGCCTGAAGCTTTTAGGCCACAGGGTTTAGGGTTTAGGGTTTAGCTCTGCAAAAGCGAGCCCTCCGAGCCCCATAACATGAAACCCCCAAACCCGAACCTAAGAAGCTCCATTCGTTCTCCTCCCTCTCCGAAGGAAAGCCTGCGCATACCGGCATACAGGGGACTTAGTAAGTAGGTTATAAGTAGGGTTGTAATTGGGGTAACTCCATTTAGGGTACTTATAACTCTACTTATGACCTACTTACTAAGTCCCCTGCCCCTCCAAGTAGGTTGCGTTCTCCCCGAAGTTTTTTTCCTCGCCGCCCGCTCCCAAAACCCTGAAGCCCAAAGCACCTCCCGAACCCTCTATGGGCATTTCAGGAAGTGAGGGACCTTGTAGAACATGGACCCCCGAAATAGTAAGGTCCTTGGTAAAAGTGGCCCCGTCCGACCGAAACCGAGGAAACACTGAGAACATATCATGCACTCACCCTTGCGCCAGGCCGCCGCAGAGGTCGAGGCTTGCAGCACCGTGGTCGGCGAGTGCTGCAGCTCTGCTCGCACTTTCTTTGGCTTAGATTTTGATTTTTGGCTTTATCTTCGGGATCTAGGGTGTAATGACTAATGACTAATGACAGTTTAAGGTTTACAGCTTAAAGCTTCAAAAAGTCATGTTTGGGTGGTTTACAAGACCTCTTTCCTTACAGCTTCTTGCAAATCTGTAAGTTGGGGTGTTTTTCTGGGGTCTGCAGAGGCCAAGGTTTGGGGGGTTGAAATTGTTCTTTGATTGGAGTTCGGCCAGTTAGGGCTTTTGATGGTCGGTCTAGAGAGGTTCCAGGGTTTAGGGCTTTCACGGCGCAGTAGCCCTAACCGCAATTAAGAGTAGTGTTAAGTGTGAACCATGGGTAGTTTGCAGGGCTTTTCAATGGTCGCTTCTAGTTTGTAAGAGGTTTGCCATCTTTTTCCCTCGAACTTCGGGGTTCTAAGCCCCCACTCTAAGCCTGCACTCCTAAACTTTCGGCCTTCGATTCCTGTCCCTAAACCCTAAACCCTGAGACTACAAACCCTGACACCTCAAATCCCAGAACTCTGAAAGCCTTTCAAAGCCCGAGAGTCGGAAAAAAGCCCGAGAGACCGGGCAGAGGCGGCGGCGACTGTAGGGTTAGGGGCTTCAATAATTGCATTTTTTTTTGGGGGGGGTTCCTTATTATACTTATAGTATAATATGACCCAAAACCATGTTCCAATTATTTAGGCGCCTATAATGTTAGGGTTAGGGGCCGCCTTGTGTTGTTCTGTGGGGCTGGTGACTCCGCAATCCGAAACACCGCCAGAAAGCTGGATTCCAGCATCCAGACCAGTAGCTTTTCGATTCAGGAATTAGGGTTTGCGTAGGGATTGGGGTTCTAGGGTTCCTTCTAGGGGTTCGTTTTAGGGTTCTGCAAGGGATCCATAATGGTTAAGGGTGTAACTGGGGGTGGTCTCAACCCCCTACAAAGCAGGCTAAACTCACGAGAGCAAATGTGAGCTGCAGCCACTTTTCGGGACAGCAGGGCTTCAGAAAGGATGGACATAGGACCCTAAACCCTAAAATCCTAAAACCCTAAACCCCAAACCCCTAAACCCGAAACCCTAAACCCTGAAACCCTAAACCCCTTTATCCCTAAACCCCTAAACCCTATGTTTGAGCTCACAAGATGCAGCACTCGTATAGCCCGTTTTGCGAAGATATTTCACACTGTACTTGTACCAAAGTTTGCAGTTTGCATATGATCGACGCGAATCCCAACACCCCTAAGCCTTTAAACTGCTAAACCCTAAACCCTCAAACCCTAAACCCTAAACCCTAAACCCTCAAACCCTAAACCCTAAACCCTCAAACCCTAAACCCTAAATTGCCAAAGCAGCCCAGGCATCTGCGGGAAACCCTGGGAGCGATACCAGGCCTTCACAGCATGTGCATGTGGATGTGTGGAAGGGTTTAGGGTTTAGTTGGGTTGCGGTGTAGGGTTGAGGGTTTAGGGTTTAGGGTTTAGTTGGGGTTTCAAGTTCAGGGTCAAGGGTTCAGGGTTTGCGGTGTAGGGTTTAGGGTTTAGGGTTAGGTGTGGATGTATGGATGCATGCATGCATGCAGCTGCATGCATATGCATCTACATCCACGCGGCCACACGCACCCACACACGCAGAAATCCAGACTACCATGCCTGCATGTATATGTATATATATATATATATATAATTTATCTGCATATGTATATATATATATATATATATATATATATATATTTTTTTATATGCATATATATATATATATGTATATACACAGCTCGATATATGTATTTACGTATATATATATATATACTGATGAGTATTTGCGTGTGGGACCGCGTCTTATTTCTGGATAAAGACTCTCAAATATGTTCGGCAGTCCCTAGCTTGGTGAAGTTTTATCGTTGCTTTCGCTCTTTTGTCTCGGAATTCGAACCTCTGGGGGCAGGGTGTCGGTTTAGGGTTTAGGGTTTAGGGTTTGTACAAAGCATAAGTTAGTATGTAGGAGCTCTTTGCGATGGCTGCAGTGTGTAGTGATAGGGTTTAGGGTTTAGTGTTTTCAGGGCAGGATGCAGGGTTTCGTGTTAGACGGGCTTTTTTTTGTGCTTTCCCTAAACCCGAGGCCTAACCACTTGTTTCTTTACTTGTCGAGGAACTTGGTAGTACAGCCTGTGATTCAGTTGCAAGAGTTTACCACCAACATTCGTTGAGCGTGCATCGTTTAGGGCCTGTACCCAGAAAGGCATTCTAAATGATAACGGAATTGTCTTCAGAGTACCTGGCACGACCGGCGTCCGCGGTCGCTAGACCTGATATGGTGCGCATCCCGCTTTAGCTAGCATCCAATGCCATTGGCCATTGTTTGACAAACCGAGTTCGAGCTTTCGACAAAGGAAGAAATCGATGTTTTCGAAGCAAGCTTCTATGCGGCAAGGTTTTTGTCGCTAGTGTCCATAATGACACCCCGAAGGTGCACTCATCAGTATTCCCCTGGAGCCCAACATACACCCGCTTACTTCATATGCATGAGGTGTCGAATCGAAGATGCGGCTTTCCCGGGTTTGGGTTGCGGGGCTTAAATTAAGATGGGGCCTGAACAATTAAAACAGTGCCTTGGGATTTCTTCTCCCATGCTTGTATATGGGGACTGTACGGGGATACTATTCGTAATTCATCATTCGGACCCTTGTTTAGGGACCGACAGAGGGCTGTTGGGCCCTATTTCGGGCTTGGGCATGGGAGGTTTTAAGAGGATTTAATTCGAGTGTCAGGAATTCTGAGAGTCCATCGGTTGCGGGCGAATGAAACAAACGACGATTTCCAACAGAGTCTGAATCCCAAAGCCCAGACCTTAAGCCCTAAACCCTAAGCGCGCCCAAACCCTGAAGCCTAACACCTACTTAAAGGATCACGGGGCCTGGTAGCTAGGTTGAAACAAGGTGAGAATACTTAGGAATACTTGCAGTCCCACCTGGACCTATATGCTACCTTACTAATTCCCTTGATCCTCCAAGTAGACCCTAAACCCTAAGACCTGTTTGAGCTCTTGTAGATCCCCTTAAAGGAAGCCTTAAAGGAACCCCAACATTGTTTCAGCAGTAGGTAACCCCTAAAGCCGAGAAGCCCTGATGAAGGGCAAGTGGAAATGCGGTGCCTGCAAGATGCCTGTGCTGATCTGCCTCAGCTGCCAAGGCAAAGTTTAGGCTTTAGGGGTTGAGGGGTTTAGGGTTTAGGGTTTAGGGGTTTAGGGGTTTAGGGGTTAGGGTTTAGGGTTTAGGGGTTGAGGGGTTTAGGGTTTAGGGGTTTAGGGGTTAGGGTTTAGGGTTTAGGGTTTGTGGGTTGGGGTCTATACGGGCTTGGGTTCAGGGTGTTAAGTTTAGGCTTAGGGTAGCTAGGGTTCGGGCTTCTGGATAACATAGCGTTCCAGGGCTTCAGGCTTCGATGGGTTTAGGCTGTACCTCAACCCCAAACAACCTACCTTTTCAGGGTTCCCTAATATGGGTAGTTGTCAAAATTAAGGTCCCTTTTTGGGTACCCTAAATAATAGGTGCCGTATTATAATAGGGACCCAAAAAGGGACCCTAATTTTGACAACCACCCATATGACTTCTTTATATAAGTCCTTAAAAAGGCAGGTTCTTTGGGGTTAAGGTAGGGTTAGATTATAATATCAGGGCTTAGCTTCTCGCTTTAAGGCTTCGATCTCCTTGAGACTCGGGTTTAGGGTTTAGGGTTTAGGGTTAGGGCGCTACCCAGACTCTTTAAAACTCGCATGTTTTCTTCTGCATCATCCGCCAGCATGGTTGCCTTTTTCGCGCCTGCTCCGCGTGCGTCATCCAGTGCTGCGAGCTACCACAAGAAAGCCGTCAAAGGAGGAGGAAAAGGCAAATTGGGCGTCTCTTAGGAGACTGGAAAGAAACTCCGGGCCAAACAGGTCGGTCTACCACGCATCCACCGACTTGATGTCGCGTTGCGCAGGCAAGACCCGTGACCAAGGAGGGCACAGCACAGCGATCTACGAATGCTTGGCGAAGCCTCAAACTGTAGGCTCCCCACGTCCTTGGCGGCGTTGCGACGGAACTTCTCAACCGGCCTTTTCATCGGCTTTAGTGAGCTGGCCGGCTGTATTCTCTCGTGGCTCGACGTCGTCGAGGATCTAGGGGAAAAGTGAGTGGCTTGACCTAACTTAACTATTTTTATTGCAGCCGACATTGGGAGAGGCTTTATACTATGTCTGAAAAGCCTGCGATTCCAGCCCCATGCTGCTTGCCGGAGGGGATTTTCAACAAGGCCGGCTTTTTGAAGTTCTGGGGTAGCCCCCTAAACCCTAAACCCTAAACCCTAAATCCTAAACCCTGAACCTTAAACCCTAAACCCTAAACCGTGTTTCGCTCGAAGCCGCAAGTCCCCCGTACACAGAGTAGTGGAACTTTCAGGAGAGCAGCTTTTGGGGTTTAGGGGTTCAGGGGTGTGATGGTCAAGAAGGGCCTTCAGGGTTTAGTTGGGTTTAGGGTTTAGGGTTTAGGTTCGATAAGATCTCCATCTTCTTTTCTTTTAATGGCTCGCAGTGTCTATGAAGGATCTTTCCGGGTCTTATGTGCCTGGATCCCTGAGATCCCACATGGTGGGATCCCAGTACCGCGGTTCTACCGCACAGTTTTGTGAAGAAGCCCGGGGTCCTTGTGAAGGGTATTCGTAAGAAGGATTCCATGGGAGTTTCGCGAAAATGAGGGGTACCTTATTTGGGGGTCCTTATAATAAGAATCCTACTATTTAGGGTACTATATTAGGGTCCCCCATTTTCGGAAACTCCCCCATGGGTTTTATGCAGCCCAAAAGGGGTTCTCAGATTCAGGGCCACCAAGAAACTCCCAACAGTCCCACTTGCAAGCATGCCCGATTCTTACCTGGATGAGGCTTCAGGGTGTTTCAGGGCATAGCTTGTCGCTAAAGCCACCTAAACTGTCTCGTTGCTGCGCTACCAGGCGTTGGGTCTATCCATCATCCAGCATCCCGTGGGAGAGTTCCGGGCAGACATAAGCAGGTTTGCAGATCCGCTCTGAAGCCCTATCTTTCTTCCTTCAGCGAAAACGTATTCCCCTCAGCCCCAAACCCTGTCTCCTACATAACCCGTCGCCGGATACCATCGACATAAGTCTTTCTCAAGCGTCTATTTTGAAAGCCCCGTAGCCAGAACTGTCAGGTCGCAAAAGCCGAGCAGGCAAGGGGATTTGGGACTAATATGCGGGCTTAGGACTTATAAAGCATTATAAAGCCATAAAGTTCCATAACTTTCAACAGCGAGGGAATCGAATGATTTGTAATGTTGTTCCTTAGGGTTCCTTATGTACATATGACTATACTTCAATCAACCCCAGCACTTTGTTCTGATTTTTCAATCCTCTACAGTACCTGGGTGCTCCTGGGGGGGGGGTAAGGTGGAGCTAGTGTTGGAATTTCCGCTCAGTCGCTTGGCTCATTCAGGCCCCTAAAATACACTACTACTGTTGATGGACAAAATTCTGCATGACCCTAAGGACCCTAAACTATGGGAATTACGGTATATTCCTTATAATGGGTAATGCAGGATTTTGTCCATCAACAGTAGGAGACTAGAAGAGAGTGGGCTGATACTTCAGACACTCGGTATAGTCATCGACCAGCGAGCATGGCACAACAGGGAACTGTAGTAGCCCAAACACATGTGCGCGCACAATTACACATACCTACACGCCCTTGCGTATTCATATGTCTACCTATCAACCTACCCTCCTACCCATCTATCTACCTATCTGTCTACCTGTCTACCTGCCTAGCTTTCTACGTCTCCATCCATCTATCTCTCTCTCGGTCTCTCTCGACATATCTATCTATCTATCTATCTCGGTCTTTCTCTCTGTCTGTCTGCCTGCCTAAGTTCGCAAAGAATTGAGCACACATGTGCCAATATGTCGCCCGAGATGTCTTGCGTGTAGGGTTTAGGTTTCCAGGGTTGTTGCCAGCGAGCGTAGCTTAAGCTGCTACAACGGGTGATTCCAGATATGGTATCCTTCTGGTAGTAACTTAAGCTCTTTCACCTCAACCTTACTGAATTCCAGACTCCAGACTCTCAGCCCGAAACCCGAGACATGTTTAAACTAAACCTTAAACCCTAAGCCCTGGGTTTAGGGTTTAGGGTTTAGGGTAGAAACGAAGCCGTGGCCACTGCGTCGCCAGGGACCCGTGCAGACCTCCGGTGTGAGCTCTGCGCGTCCTGCGCCCAGGGGCAAGTGGGGACATAGGGGGAACTATTGATGATAGGGATCTATAAGGGTACCTTTAAGGGGGTCCTTTAAGGGATCTATAGGGTTCCAGGGTTTATGAAGCTAATGATTACGGTAAACCCCATAAAGTTGGAAACCGGATTAAGGCCAAATGGTGCTGGGATTCCCTATACATTACTCTTACTTAAAGGATCATGGGACTTAGTAACGGGTTATAAATAAGGTAACTATACTTATAAGTACTTATAACCCCAATTAGGGGACTTATAACCTTACTTACTAAGTCCCATGATCCTCCAAGTAAGGATTGAGGCTATGGGGTTTCCAACTTTGCGGCTTTTACTATAGGCGTTTTTTGGAGTATTATCAGGGCTAGGCTTCAGTCTCTAAGGCTTCAGGCCAGGTTCTGCGGTTAAGAGTTAGAGTCAGGGATTAGGCTTTAAAGGTTAGGGTTTCAGGTTTAGGATCTTTAAGCTTTCCAGGGCCTTTGACAAACTTTTTGCAAATGGGGGCCACTCTTGGTGGACATATTCGCGGATTTTGCAGGCTCGCAGTTTGCTGTATAGTACTTGTACCGCTTCAGGGGTTTGCATGTGTCCTTTCGGGCATTGATGCTGAAGACTGAGGCCACAAATGGGAGTTTCCGAAAATTAGGGGTGCCTTATGTTGGGGTCCTGAATAGGGATCCTACTATTTAGGGTACTATACTAGGGTCCCCTATTTTCGGATGCACATCCCAACACTATAAACGCTAACTGATCCTAAACCTCAAACCCATCATGTAGGCCCTGATGAATGAACCTGTTGTTGTTCAGGGAATTAATATTATAGTAGAAGCCAGAAAGTGGGGACATGGCTTTGGGAGGAGTAGTGCTAGGATCCCTTATACTTTACCTTAAGGCCATCTGGCCAAATTTCTGGCTTCTACTATAAGATCCCAATGTAAGGCCTTTTGCGGAGGCTGTTTTCATCAATCGTGGGTCTACATCACTAAACTAGGTATCGGTTTGGGAATGAAAAGTTTAATTCCCTTGTTGTTGAATATACAGCCATAATTTTAGATATTTTTTGGGGCTGTCGAAATCGACAGCCAGTAGACCAGAGCGCCGTTGTAGGTAGAAGCCAGAAAGCTGGAACCGAGTGTTTTTGATTTTGATTTAAGCCTGCACTCGGCCTTACGTAACAAGAATCAAAACGTCGTACTATGTTCACTATTAGGACTCTATATGTAAACCGTAAACCCCAAAATCGTGTTCATAGGAATAATAGATAGATAGATAGTCAACCTCAACAAGATTCTCTAAGGCTCCTGGAAGGCTAGCTCAGGTTTAGAGTTTAGGGTTTAGGTTTTTTTCGTCCGAAGGCCGACGACCTCATCAGACTCAGCAGAGGCAGCTGGTGGAGCAGATGCAGCTTGAGGGAAAAAGGGCGAGCCGCACGACTTTCTGTCTGACGTTTTAGTAGGGTTTAGGGTTCAGGGTTTTTCGTAGCCAAGAGCCCGCATTGATAAATACTACTACTATGGAATTCGCCCCCCCAACCCGCCAACCATAACAAGGTCTGTTGGGGCTTCAAACCATGGTGGTAGTACGTATGGACCCTGTGAGTGAGAATACCCCCTCTCAACCCTCTAAGCCCAAACACTCAACCCTCAACCCTAAACCCTAAACCCTAAACCCCTAAACCCCTAAACCCGTAAACCCTTAAACGCTAAACCCCTAAACCCTTAAACCCTAAACCCCTAAACCCTTAAACCCCAAACCCCAAAACCCTAAACCCTAAAACCCTCCACCCTTAACCCCAAAACTCCCGCCTCAAGGGGCAACTTAGCCGAAGGCCTGGTGCAGGACAACCCGGGCTGCAATGTGAGGAGCTTCATGGCCCTGTGTCATAGGGACCCTGAGGGGGGTAGGGTTTAGGGTTTAGTGGGGTTCAGGGTTTAGGGTTTAGTGTTTAGTAGGGTTTAGGGTTTCGGGTTTCGGGTTTAGGGTTTAGGGTTTAGGGTTTAGGGAGGGGAGGGGGAAGGGGGGTAGGGTTAATGCCATAATAAGGACCTAATAAGGCCCATTTAAGGAAGTATAGTCCCCTACCCCCTCCCCTTCACCCCTTACCCCCCTTAAGGGTCCCTATGACTGTACACTGTGAGCGTGTGTGCGTGTGTGCGTGTATGTGTGTGAGTGTGTGTGTGTGTGTTGAGGGTTCAGGGTCTAGCCTTCAGCGGTACGTATGTATGTAAGTAAAATATATCTACAGAAACAGAGCAATTCACAATGTAACACATGCACACGAATATGTTTGTATAGACATATGTCCATATGTCATGTAGATGCACACCCGAAACCCAAAAGTGGAACTCGAAGAAGAAATCTACATGTAGACTGTAGAAGCCACAACACTTTGTAGTTTCATTCCCTTACAGTCCCTACATAGGCACAGCACAGTATGCACCAAAACCGCAGTCTAGTTATCACAAGCCCCCTATACTCTCTGTATACCAGTATACATATATGTAGACTCCCCAAACCCTACAAAGTTATAGTTTATGACCCCTTCATCAAGGGGTATAACTCTTAAAGCAACAGGCTTTGGATCTCCAGGTGCAGACATGCGTAATGCTCGAAACCCGGATCCGATCCTCTCGGCTCTAAAACAAAGGGGCTCTTTGCTGGTCTTGTTACGTGTCGCCCCTGGAGGCAACCCCTACACCCTACATGTTTCCGTTAGCAGTAAAACTAGTGCGCCCCAAAGAACCTCATGTGTTTCAAACGCAGCCTCGACCCATACACAACCCGTAAAGAGACCTGTAAGCAGCACTCTCTAGAACCGTTCTACAACTGCCTACTTAAAGGATCATGGGACTTAGTAACTAGGGTTATAAATAAGGTAGCTATACTTATAATTACCTACATCCCTAATTAGGGCGCTTATAGCCTTACTTACTAAGTCCCCTGATCCTCCAAGTAGACCCTAAACCCTAAACCCTATAGATCCCTTTAAGGAACCCTATAGATCCCTTTAAGGAGCCCTTTAAGAACCCTTACTAAGTCCCNCCCCTGATCCTCCAAGTAGACCCTAAACCCTAAACCCTATAGATCCCTTTAAGGAACCCTATAGATCCCTTTAAGGAGCCCTTTAAGAACCCTTACTAAGTCCCCTGATCCTCCAAGTACCCAGACCCTCACGACTCGCCGTAGCTCTGAGAGACCCCCCAAGCCGCCCCTCACGGTACTTAATGTAGACTAGGTACCGATTTGGGATAATTTTCAGTGTCCCTTCTTGTTTAATATAAAGCCCTAATGATAAATGATTTCGGGGACTGTTGAAATCGACACCAAGTTGGAAGCCTGAATGCTTGCCAATACCATTGCTCAGGGTTCCTCTCACTATACTTATACTATCTAAACCTTGTTCTATTCAGTAAGGCCCCTATGTTCCCTACATGCCAATTGTAGTAACCCTGACCCCTTGCGAGGACACCCGTTAAAGGAGCCGGCTATTATATCATAGTACCTCCACCCTAAAGTCACCTAAACGAAAACGTAAGTTTGCCGTTGGCCCGTGGACGTCTGAGAACTGGTCATGGCCGCCCGGAGCTCAGCCCAGACGTCTTTGAAGCCTGCGTTTGATGAGTTTAGGGTTTGGGGTTCAGGGTTGCTACGCTTCGCGTCGCCCGCCTCGGCCCGGGCTGCGCACGTATGTGCGGAATTGGTTGGAGGTGTTTGTCTCAGGTAAGCATCCGGAGCCTGCATCGCTACCCCGTGAAAAGTTGCCTTGCTGAAGCGAATTCTCCAGCCGAGATCTTGCGGGCACCAAAATCCAGCAGTCAGAGTGTACAGGGGATTGCTTCTGCGCAAGTCCTCTGCATAGAAGCGCGGTTCTTTGTAACTTTCAGAATCTTCGGCCTAGACTCCAACCCCTACCACTATGGGCTATTAGACCCTAAAGATCCCTATTAGGACCCTATTAAGGGTAGATTAAGGTACCCTTAAGGTCGAATAGCCCGTAGTGGTAACCCTAGAACCCTAGTTTCGACTGCCCAAAGCATCCTCTTCCTCAGGTGGTCGTGTCGGATGCGAAGCAGGCACACCGATGTTGCCGTTTTTGGCGGTCGTGTATGCTCCCTACTTGGAGGATCATGGGACTTAGTAAGTAAGGTTATAAGGACCCTAATTGGGGGTATAAGTAATTATAATTATAGTTACCTTATTTATAACCCTAGTTACTAAGTCCCATGATCCTATAAGTAGGCTCTTTCGGCATCTTGGTGGGTAAGTATACACTTAGGGGTTGCTATGTTGCGATTCTTGTGATCAGAAGCTCTTCTAAGTCAGACAATTGTGATCGTTGCAGGAGGGGAGCAGCGTTTACGGCGTCAAGATTCTGCGGTATAGGGTTCACAGTTTAGGACGTAGGGTTTGGGAATCTAGAACAAGGAGAATCACTGCACGCTGCCGGGATGCGACAAGAATCATGCGGGTGCAGCTGCGGCATCCTGCTTTGCTGCGTCCGGGCCTGGAGACCTTGAACTGCAAGTTTACCCGGGCTAGCGGACCACCTGTCCGCTTCAGGAGTGTCGCGAGCCCAAGGATTACCACCTGGGAATCGATCCCAGTTATGAGGGGGACGAGACGCACAACGCCATGGGGTACCCACCAACCAGTGGCACCAAAACTAGCGTCCGCTGCATTGCGCCCGGCTTTGGAAGGCTTTGGCAGGATCCTGCAATCCAGCATACAACCGCAAGCTGGCGGAGATGCAGTTTGGTTTGGGGTGCGAGCCCTACCCGCAACGCCCAGTGCTGTCCCTTAACGGTTCCTGCAAGGGATCTACAAGGGTTCCTTTAAGGGACCTATAAGGGTTTAGAGTTTAGGGTTTAGGGTGTTGTTCCTTCTTTCCCTGGTTGCTCGGTGAGATCACACTGGCTTCATCATGCGGCAGCAACATCAATGCCGCTGCTGTGTTGCTTTTGCAATGGTGTTGACCCTAAAACCCTAAACCTTAAATCCTAAAGCCTAACACCCCACGCTCTGAACCGTCATAGAACCTTCAACCCTAATGGAATCCTTATAGAACCCTTATAGAACCCCATGTATCGATTCCTTAACGGAACCTCAAAACCCCTACCAAACCCCTAAAGCCGTAAACCCCTAAAGCCTTAAACCCTAAAACCCTAAAACATAAAACCCTAAACCCTAAAACCCTCAGTAAAACCCTCAGTGCTCTATAGTACCCTATAGATCTCTTTAAAGGAACCCCTAAACCCCCTAAAACCCCTAAACCCTCAGTGCTCTTAGAAGTCTCGAGTGCGGACCCGACTCCTCAGACTTGCAAGGCTCCGGTTGCCAAGGCCTTCTGCTCAGTCGTCTTTTAGGGCTCTAGGGGTTTAGGGTTTAGGGGTTTAGGGTTTAGGGTTTTAGGGTTTAGGGTTTAGGGTTTAGGGTTTAGGGTTTAGGGTTTTAGGGGTTTAGGGGTTGTAGGGTTCAGGGTTTTTAGGGTTTATTGGTTTAGGGGTCAGGGCAGGGTTTTCTTAAGGATTTTAGGGTTCCTTTAGGGAATCTGTTTAGGGTTTAGGGTTTAGGGGTTTAGGGTTTAGGGTTTAGGGGTTTAGGGTTTTGGGGTTTTATGGGGGCTTAGTAGCTGAGTAGGTAACCTTTAGCCGGTTTATATATTTAACCCTACTTGGAGGGGCAGGGGACTTAGTAAGTAGGTTATAAGTAGAGTTATAAGTACCCTAAATGGAGTACCCCAATTAGAACCCTACTTATAAACGGCTTACTAAGTCCCCTGCCCCTCCAAGTACCATACTTGAAAAGATTAGCCTTTCTTGGGCCGGGGTGCTCAGCCCCTAAGTAGGGGTTTCAAGGCTGTAGGTTTCTTTAGGGAGTCTATAAAGGGTCCACAAGGGTTCTACAAGGGTTTAGGGTTTAGGGTTTAGGGTTATAACGGTTTGGAGTTTGGGGCTTTAGGGGTAGGGTTTTGGGTTTAGGGGTTTGGGGTTCAGGGGTTAAAGGGTTAAGGGGTTTGAAACCTTACGCTGTAGTTTGTGATCTATGATGGATTTGTACGGGGCTTATCAACCCTTTCGAGGGAAAGACATGTATTTGGTGTTTGGGGTTTGCCGGTTGGGCATTTACGCGTTTGTGGAGTTGGAGGGGGTCGAAGCTGGCAATTGGGGTTTTAGGGGTAGGAGTTTTACAGAGTCCGGGGCCCAAGAACCCTGATGTGGGAACCTGATTAAGAAACCCTGGGCCTATAACACCCAAAATAGTAGGATTCATATTGTAAGGAACCCTAATAACGGCCCAAGGTGTCTTAACCAGGTTCCTACATGAACCCCTAAACCTTAAACAGTGTCAGTTTCCAAACCCTAAACCCTAAACCCTACATGAACCCCTAAACCTTAAACAGTGTCAGTTTCGTCGGGATTTTCTCCATGCTCTTTGGTGTTCGACAGCAGGATCCGGACCTTCCCATATGCATCATTCCTACAGGTGCAAGGAAATAGGCATATAAGCTGATCCATCTATCTACATCTATCGATCCATCCATGCATCCATTCACCCACCCACCCATCCATGAAGATAGAGAGAGATATATATATATATATACCCTAAACCCTAAACCCCAAACCCTCAGTCGGAAAAGAGCCCTTAAAAAAAAACCCAAACCCTCGTCTAACCCTCCTTAACCCCTAAACCTCTTAAAGATGTATAGGAGACACAAGGGAAAACGTGCCGAAGCCTCGACTTTCCAAGTCTGCAGATCTCCAGAGGCCCTAAAGCTCCAACGGTTTAGGGTTTAGGGTTTAGGGTTATGGGAGCCTCACATTTAATTTAGAGCTTTTTGGTTTAAGATTTGTGGCTTAGGGATGGTTAGGGATGCTTAGGGTTTTAGGTTTATGATTCAGGGATGTTTAGGGTTTTAGGTGCATGATTTAGGGATGTTGAGGGTTCATTAGGATTTAGGGAAGGTCCCCAGGGACTCCAAGACCCCTTAATTAAGGAATATACCTTAAATCATCTTAGGAATCCTACTATGGTTTAAGGTATATTCCTTAATTAAGGGGTTTTGGAGGCTGTGGGTCTATGGTTTAGGGGTGTTTAGGGTTTGGGGTCCATCGAGCTGGGGGTTTTAGGGTTTAGGGTTTTTGGTTTTGGGGTGTCAGGGTGAAACCCTCACCAGATTTGTCGGTTTATGGTGTAGTATAATTCGTGGGTCATAGCGTGTTATGGTATGCTAGAATCTACTATAGTATGTCATGGTATCTTATTGTAGATCTGTCGGACCTCAGGTCAGACAGTCCTGATTTCGAGAGAATCTGGAGTTCGTAAATCGGGAGCCGTAGATTCGTTGTCAGAGGGATTGCCATAAAGGATAGTGCTAATTGGGATACTAGAAGGGCAATTACAGGGGAAACTCTAAGGGTTCCTATAAGGCGGCAGTAGAGACTCGGGGAATGTTGGAGATTGGAATCTCTCGAGTTGCTTGGACATAGGAGCCTAGCTGACAACATCAAACAGTACAAGAAGCGATGCTGTGAGCACCTTGAATGGCGACAACTTGGCGCTTTAAAGACCAGTTTGGCATCTGAAGGGGACACAGAAGAAGGTAATCGTACACTCCGAAACAGGCCTAATAGGGACTAATAGGGACTAATAGGGCCTAATAGGGGCTAATAGGGGCTAATAGTTTGCGGACCCCCCAACTGGGGACCCTCCTAAGACCTATATGACATATGACAAGCAAGACCCTAAAGCACGGCTTTCGGGCTTTCGGGGCAGAAGTCGTAGGGCCAGAAGTCTTAAATCCCTTAACCCTTGCGCAACCCTAAACCCCACAACCCCCCAACAAAAACTCCCCAGGCAACCCGCAGTCTTAAACCGGTTTAGGGTTTAGGGTTTAGGGTTTAGGCTTTAGGCTTTAGGCTTTAGGCTTTAGGGTTTAGGGTTTAGGGTTCAGGCTTTAGGCTTTAGGGTTTAGGGTTTAGGGTTTAGGGTTTAGGGTTTAGGGCAAAAGCAAGCAAACACTGAACACCTGAAGCCCTGTACTTGCACCCATGAAGCCTAGGTCCCAAACCTGAACAAACCTCTAGCAAACCTCAAACAAACCCTGGACCCCAAGTTTATGACTCTAAGCCATCCAAAGAAAAGGATAATAACCTCAACTACCAAGTCTCAACACCCAATAGAGATACGGTTGATGATAAACATACATATATATATGTATATATCCTGCAATATTTGAAGGACTCTAAACTATGGGAACTATGGTAAATTCCTTATTATGGGTAATGTAGGATTCTATCTATCATCAACCGTATGAAAATTCTTAGCAGTTGTTTAAAAGGTCAAGCCGGAGTTGAAGACGGTAGACCTCGTCGACTCCGATGACGACATCGCGGTGTAGGGGATCCGAGGGGAGTTTTGGGCGTTTTGGGGGGTTGTTCGGGTATGTTCGGGTTTAGGGTTCAGGGTTTCGGGCTAAGGGTTTAGGGTTCAAGGCTTACGGTTTGGGGTTATTAGATTGTACTAACGGTTCAGGATTTAGAGGTATTTTTTTTGGCGGGGTTCCCTTGCAGTTGAGGGCTTGAGGCAATTAGGGTTTTCATGGTCCCTCAAGTTAGTCTAAGTCTAGGTAGTCCTTTGGGATATTTTAGATTTTCCCTTATTGGGCTTAATAGGACACTACGGTTGATGGACAAAATCCTGCATTACCCATTATAAGGAATATACCATAATTCCCATAGTTTAGGATCCTTAGGGTCATGCAGGATTTTGTCCATCAGCCGTATTTACGAATATTCTTCAGAGGCTTTCAAGGGCCAACCTAGTAGTTTAGGGAGGCTGAGGAGTCTCGGATGTATGGGTGCCATATGGGAGTTTCCGAAAATTAGGGGTACCTTTAAAGGGATCCTTTGAGGGTTCCTTAAAGGGATCTATAAGGGTTCTATAAAGGGTTTAGGGTTTAGAGTTTTTTGGGGGGTACCTTATTTTGGGGTCCTACTATTTAGGGTGCTATATTGGATCCCCTATTTTCGGAAACTCCCATATCAATGCCAGATAGGTCCGGTGACGACGATGAAAGATGAGGTTGTAAGTCTGATTTGAACAAAGCAGGCGAGCACGTCGGCGCAGTCTCCAATTGTATAGGCTGTATTCGGCGTGTAACTGAAGGTATTAAACCTAACGCCCTACGACCAAAACCGCATGCCCATTCTCAGAATAGAGCTGAAACATCCCACCTGGCTGAGCAGGCAACAAAAAGAAGGATCACAAGTGCGAGCAACGAAATCGAGGGCGGGGCTTCACCGCCAACTCCGCCACTTGTTGTACGGTGCCCAGATGGCAGCGATTGTCCGGCGCATCCACAGGGCATTCCAGCTGCCGCCGAGCCCAGCTGCTGCTTCAAAGCTTCGCACACTATAGGGGTAGGGTTTGCGCTCACTGTCAGCACATGTGAAGGAAAGCAAGCAAAATCCCCTCCTCGCCCACTTTGGCCATCTTCGGGCAAGACCGAAAGTAAAGACAGAACCCGAGTCCGTGAGTACCGCAAGCCAAGTCTTCCAAGCATTGACCTAGCATAGACATCGGACTACTTAGTAATATAGGGGCCTTAATAATTAGAATAGGGTTTTGGGGCCCGTTATACTATACTTATACCAAGGAACCCCCAAAATAGTATAGGTAATGATTAAGGCCCCTCTCTTCATACTATGCCTCCGGGCTCCCTCTTACAGCTATTGTAGATCATACACCCAAGAATTATTAAGGCCCCTACACTAAACCCATATAGTAGCCCGTATAGTAACCGTTTTATAGGGACCCTTTCAAGGAACCCTATTCAATTATTAAGGCCCCTACGTTGCTGGCAAACGCACCCGAACCTTACAGTCTTCAGTACCCTCGGATGCGCATAGCAACCGTAACGAAAGCCCTGCACCTGTGAACCCCGGAACCCCTTATATAAACTCTAAACCCTTGCCCAAGACCTCGCTGCAAGTAGTTGTAATGGTGTTATGACTTTTAAGGGGAGGGGGTAGGGTTAGGGGTTCAGGGTTCAGGGTTTGAGGTTTTTTGGGGGCTCTACTTCCGTGAGTGGAACCCCGCGTGTTCTTTGCATTTTGGGATTTAGAGACGTGAGAGTTCAGGATTCGACCGGCTGTAGGGTTTAGGGTGTAGGGTTTTTCAGCCCCTCACCGAAAATCTACGCGCCTAAACCCCAAGCCCTACGCCCCACACTATACCCCAAGCCCTACGCCGCACACTGCACATTCCTAAACCCTTAGCCTTCAAACCCTTGGCTCAAACTCACAGAAGCAGATCCTCACTATCCCCTTATCGTCGCTGTATAACTATACTAGAATATATGCCTCCAAGCAGTCATTACTTTAATGATCCCCTAAACAGTAAACCCTAGTCCCTAAACCCTAGACGCAAGCTTGAGAAACAGCAGATCCTCACAGCCGAGGGTCGAATGCTCCATCGTCCCGGCACAGACTGCAAAGAAGGAGTTGGCCCTGAAGAAGGAAATCAAGGTCTGACCTTTTTTTTTGTTGTTGACTTTCCCTCTACCTACAAGGGTTTAGGGTTCAGGTCTAGGGGTTTAGGGTTCAGGTCTAGGGTTTAGGGTTCAAGTTTAGGGTTTAGGTTCAGGTCTAGGGGTTTAGGGTTCAGGTCTAGAGGTTTAGGGTTCAAGTTTAGGGTTTAGGGTTCAGGTCTAGGGGTTTAGGGTTCAAGTTTAGGGTTTAGGGTTCAAGTTTAGGGTTTAGGGTTCAGGTCTAGGGGTTTAGGGTTCAAGTTTAGGGTTTAGGGTTCAAGTTTAGGGTTTAGGGTTCAGGTCTAGGGGTTTAGGGCTTCCCCTTGAAAGAGTTCATGGTTTCGGGCTTGAGTCGGCTCAGGGGGATTTTCGGGTTTAGATCCCCGTTGTTGGGCTTCAGGGTTTTAACGGTTTAGGGTTTAGGGTTTAGGGTTCAGGGTTTAGTCTTTAAAGTCTAGGGCTTTTAGGGTTTAGATGGGTTGAGGGTTTGCAGGTGTTGGTGCTTGCGGGGTTTCGGCTTTGGGGCTATCGCTGGTGTGTTCTTAAGGTTCCTTACGGCCGCTCACAGAGGTTGAAGAAGCCAGAATCAAGCTTTGATCGGGTCTTTCGGGTCGTTTTAGGGGTGTTGCAAGTTCTTACCCTAAACCCTAAACTCTAAACCCTAAACCCTAAACTTGTCAAAAGAAAATTTGAAGTTTAGCCTGTCTTTGCGGGTCGGCTGGGGTGTCGAACATTGGGTTGAGGGTTCAGGGTCCAGGATTTCAAATCTTTGATTGACCTTAAATGCTCAAAAGCCCTCAGAGGGCTGGGTTTAGGGTTAAGGGCTTGTAGGCTTAGACCACAAGCCCGGAAAGCCCTAACTAAGAGGTCATGGGCTCTTACAGCTTCGGGCTTTAGGAGATTGAGCTTTTAACATGTAACATTCCAACGGGTATCCTTTCTTCAATGCGACTGCTCCAGCCGAAAACCCTCCAATCTCGGCAAAAGCCAAGGCTTTAGAACCCGTCCCCACACCCCGCTAAACTGGATACCGCATCCGTACAGCGTTTGAGGGTTTAAGGCTGATGTAGTCATACGGGAGTGCAAGCGCGACCCGCGGCACCAGGATCGTCCTAATTAGTAACCCTAAAAAAAAGTGTAGCAGGGCGTCGTCGGACTGGAGGATGTGTCTTGGGTCATGAAAGAAGGGTTTATTACACGGTTTAGGGTTTAGGGTTTAGGGTTTGCTGGCTTTTGGGAAACAGCGGCCAAGCAGAGATCCACCATAAACCAGACCCCAAATTCCATGCTGAATTCAAAATCTGCATGAAGCCCTTAAATGCCCTCATAGTCCGCAATATCACTGGACTGCAATATGCCCCACAGCCCTATTGTAACGACTACTTAAAGGATCATGGGACTTAGTAACTAGAGTTATCAATAAGGTAGCTATACTTATAATTACTTATAACCCCAATTAGGGTACTTATAACCCTACGAAGTAAGTCCGCTGATCCTCCAAGTACGGTCCCCATATGATGCCCTCCGCTCGTGCCGCGCCGGGGCTCAAATTGGCATCGGGCAGCCAGTGGTCTCCTGGGTTGTGCGTTGCCAGCAGTAGCGCCTGAAGCCTTGATTCGGGTTTAGGGTTGAATCCTTCATGACCCCCCGATCCTGACATGTATGAATGCTCGCAAGTGCAAGGCACATGCTCTACTACGTAATCTGGGTTCTTGCTAGGGCACTTAACTCAAATTACCACTATACGGATCTATGGTGGATAGTACGGCTTCCTTCTTATGGTAAGTTAAGTTCCGAAGCAGAGCGGTGCATGCCCCTCATGGCTGCCGGGAATCCCAACGCTGTAGAGTCCTTTGCTCTTTGCCTGGGATACATAGTCAAGGATGTAGGGTTTCGGAAATTCTTGGGTTTACGGATGTTTGGGGTTTCTTGTCTTTGCTTGTGCTGGCCCTTCTGACATACTACTTGGAGGATCAAGGGACTTAGCAAGTAAGGCTATAAATACGCTAGTTAGGGTTATAAGTTATAAGCAATCATAAGTATAGATACCTATTTATTACCCTACTGTTGATGATATAAACCCTGCATTTCACATAATAAGGAATGTACCATAATTCCCATAGTGTAGGGTCCTTAAGGTAATGCAGGATTTATAGTTACTAGGTCCCATGATCCTTTAAGTACTTACCATGAGCACAAGATCTGGGAGCAATGCCCGTTTCCGTCTGAGAGCCTTCCGGCCTCTGTGCACCCAAAATGTTCGCAGAACCCATAAGGTTTAGGATTTAAAATTTCGTTACAGGTTTAGGGTTTAGGGTTTCCTTATAGGTTTAGGGTTTCCTTATGGGTTTAGGGCTTAGGGTTTCCGTACTTTCCCTGAACCCCTTAGCCTGACAACCGTAAACCCTGGATACTACCGAACCCCTCAAGCCCTACACCTTAAAGCATGAATCAATGGATCCTGGGTGACACTTTGCGAAACTTCAAAATTTCCCTTATGGTTCCTTTTGAGGTACCTACTCGTAAATACTTGTAAAGGCCCCAACACTACAACCAAGTTTCAGGCATTTTTGTTATTCCTGTTACTACGATCATTATGGCAATAGTTATATGTATATATAGAAAATATATCAGTAGATCCCAGTTCCAGACTTTATTGTTTTCGCTGCTATCATTCTGGCAATACACCAGTAAATCCCAGTTTTGTTGAGCATGCGACCCTAAACCCTAAATCCCTAAACCCCCAAACCCTAAATCCCTAAACCCCTAAACCCTAAGCCCTGAACTCTAAGCCCTAAACTCTAAATCCTAAATCCTTAAACCCCTAAACCCTAAATCCCTAAATCCCTAAACCCCTAAACCCCCAAACCCTAAACCCCTAAACCCTAAATCCCAGTTCTTGCTGAGGACATTGAAGGTTCCGCCAGGGAGCCACTGGCCACTGCAGAGGCGGTGCTTTTTGGGGCTCCTCACTTGGAGGGCCAGGGGACTTAGTAAGTAAGGCGATAGACAGGCTTCTTAAAGGGCTCCTTAAAGGGATCTATAGGGTTCCTTAAAGGGATCTATAGGGTTTAGGGTTTAGGGTCTACTTGGAGGGACAGGGGACTTAGTAAGTCGTTTATCAGTAGGGTTATAATTGGGGTAACTCCAGTTACGGTACTTGTAACTCTACTTATAGCCTACGTACTAAGTCCCCTGCCCCTCCAAGCAGGGTTCTCGGCTTCGAGGGGTTTCAGGGGTTTTAGGAGTTTAGGGGGGGGGGTTTAGCGGTTTGTGCTTAGGGGTTTAGGGTTTAGTTTAGTTTTGCTTTTTTTCTGGGTTTTGCTGTTGGAGAAAGGCCTGGTGTGATTGGAGTGTTTGGGCTTTGGGTTTCTACGGCGCATGGTGTGGTTCTGGGTGCATTTGTAATAGGGTTTCTGTAGTCGGGTTTCGAGGTTTTTCCGGGGTTTTGCTGTTTGAAATAATCGGTGTCGAGCTGGGCAGTCGAAAATTTGTAATTAGCAGTGATCCTTAGATGAAAATGCTTGCTGGAATGGCTGTTGACTCTGTGACTGCAAACCTCTTATATACAGTACCTACGATTTCGGACGAATTTCCCTGTGGAATAACGCAAGATGGCAAGACACCTTACTGAGGAAGCCCCTAACCCTGAGCCCTAAACCCCGCCACAAACTAACGAATTGAGCATCGGCTGAGCTTCGAAAATCAGGTGAACGTCCCCCTTGGCTTGGTCCTAAGCCCTAAACCCTAAACCCTCGTGTTAGTAGGGCCCAGGGCCCTAAACTCTAACCCGTCATCCGGTCCTCGACCCTAAATCCCAGACCCTTAACCCTAAACCCTAAACCCTGAACCCTAAACCTTAAACCCTGAACCCTAAACCCTAATCCTGCACCCCAAGCCCTACATTCCCACCTTAACCTCCGAGGTTCCCAAGATCGCCCTTTCGACCCGCTTCTGGTTCGGGCTCCCGTATTCAAACCCTAAACCCTAAACCCTGAACCTTAACCCCTAAACCCTAAACCCTGAACCTTAACCCCTAAACCGTAAACCGTGAACCTTAACCCCTAAACCCTGCACCTTAAACCCTAAACCCGGAAAAAGGGTACTCTTACTATTAAGGGGCTACTGGGGAACCTGCAGTACTCTCCGAACACAAGGACCTCATCTCTTTCAGAAGCAGAGGTCAAGGGGGGTAAGGGTGAATATAGGGGCCTTACTTAAAGGATCATGGGACTTAGTAACTAGGGTTATAAATAAGGTAACTATACTTATAAGTACTTATAACCCCAATTAGGGTCCTTATAACCTTACTTACTAAGTCCCCTGATCCTCCAAGTAATAATTACCTATCCTACTTTCGGGGTTCCTTATCATAATTATGGTATAGTATATACCCCCTAAAAACCCTCTTCTAATTATTAAGGCCCCTACATTACGGAATCCTTCCCGAACCCTTGTTTTCGGGGTTCCTTATTATAATTATAGTATAGTATACGCCCCAAAAAACCCTCTTCGAATTATTAAGGCCCTTATATTAGGGCTCCATGGGTTTCCTTTAGGGGTTCCTTTACGGGATCCACGAGGGTTAGGATTTAGGGTTTAGGGTTTAGGGTTTAGACCTTCGGGATGTTGAGGGTTTTGGGAGAGCCGATGAGTTTCTGCTTTGCAGGAAGCGCGCGCGACAGCAAAATGTTCCTTGCACTTGCAAAGAGAGAAGCAGCTACGGTGGGATGGAGCTGACCATATAGTGCCATATAGTCATATAGGTCTTCATCATTTGCAACAATATTCCGCAATTGTCCCTATGTGGTTATAGCACCATATCGCAATATAACCCAACACTGGGTTGGGGAGTCCCCTACATACCTTCATCCGTTAACCGTAAGCCCACCCAAACCCCAGACCCTTATGCCCCTAAAGATCTGAACCCTAAAGCGTGTAGGGTTTCCAAACGCCGTAACTGGGTTCTTGTTAAAGGATTTCATTTAAGTTACCATAATAAAGAAGCCATAGTATTTACTAGGGACCCCTATTATGGTAACTTAAAATTGAAATCCTTAACAAAAAATATGATAAAGAAACCTTTTTCATTTACTAGAGATCCCTGTTATGGTAACTTAAAGTTAAATTCCTTACAAAGCGCCCAGCTAAACCCCAAAAGCTCTGAACCTATCTGTTGAGGTCCTCAAAACACGAGTAGGCCTAGAAGATTCGAGCCATAAGGCGTGTAGTGCTGCGGCATGATAGGAT
This sequence comes from Symbiodinium sp. clade A Y106, assembly GCA_003297005.1. Lineage (NCBI taxonomy): Eukaryota > Dinophyceae > Suessiales > Symbiodiniaceae > Symbiodinium > Symbiodinium sp. clade A. The sequence goes on from BGNK01000224.1 coordinate 138,799, forward strand.
TCTGCAACGGCTTCTTAGAAGTGCTCTTACAGGGGACAGTTAGATGGGAAGTTCGTGATTCTACTGTCCCAAGTTACAAGCTGTAGATGCGAGTTTCGGAAAATGTATGGCCGAAGAACTAGGATCCTTATTGTAAGGACAGCCGAATTCAAAAGAAGGCCCTTCAATTAAATTGACAAACTCGAAACCCGGAGGTAAACACCCTCACAACACCCCTAACCCAACATCCCCAAGCACTAAACCCAAAACTCGAAATCCTAAAAAAGCAGGAGCCTCGGCTGATGACAAGCTAGCCACCTCTAGAAGAGTTTCAGATGTCGAAAGAATTTCTACCGCCAGCCCTGGCTTGGGTTTTAGGGTTTTGGTTGAAGTTTCGAGTTCAGGGCTAAGTTGTGGGATTCTTCACGATCCTACTTGGAGGATCAGGGGACTTAGTAAGTAAGGTTATAAGTACCCTAAGTGGGGTTATAAGTAATTATAAGTATAGTTACCTTGTTTATAACCCTATGTAGTTACTAAGTCCCATGATCCTTTAAGTAGAAGTTTGCTTGACGGCTTAGGGTTTAGGGTTTAGGGGTTCTTTACGATCTTACCTATGTCTCCATTGTAGTTCCTCTGTTTGGTGAACCAAAATCTCTATTATAGGATCCTGACCCTTACGATCTTAGAATTTTGCTTGACTTAGGGCTCAGGGTTTAGGGTTTAGGGTTCAGGGTGATCTTACCTATCGTCTCGATTGGAGTTCCTTTTTTGGTTAACCAAAATCTCTATTATAGGATCCTAGCCCTAAAGAGATTCTTTAGGGTCTTAGAATTTTGCTTGACTTAGGGTTTAGGGTTTAGGGTTTGGCGGCTTAGGGCTTAGGCTTTAAGCTTAAGGAAAACCCTTGTTAAACCATGCGCCACACACCGACAATCCGTATAAGACCTGTGTTGGCACACCAGAATACACCAACAACCCAAACACAACCTGTGCCCGTCCCCATCCCATCAGGCCAGCAGGAAAGCACTGACCTGCCCGTAAATGGCAGGGACACGCTGGCCCTAAGGGCAGCCAGCTCAACCGAACAGGCAGAATACCAAAACCACTACTATAGGGGTCTAAACAGTTACCAATACTATTTTGGGGGATCCTTATCATATTTATATATAGTATAATGGGCCCTAAAACCTTATTCTAATTATTCAGGCTCCTATACTAAACTAAAGGATTCGGGTCTACGCTGGTGCGGTACTGTGGGTTAATCGATACGACTCTCCTGAAGGCTGAGCTTTAAAAGCGGTGGGTGGGACTCCGTTTTGGGTTGCTTGAAGGGTTCCATTAAGGGTTCAGGGTTTAGGGTTCTGGTTGGTCAAGGATTGCCATAGGGTGCATATAGACAAATGAGATAGGGTTGGTTTCGGATTTCTCTGCGGGTTTCAGGTTTTACTAGAGGTTTTTCGTAGAGTTTTGCCAGAATCTCCGCTTTACCTGCAAATCCTACAACACCTAAAACCTACGCAATACTCCCCCCCTTAACCCCTAAACCCTACACCCTACTCCCTCAAGCCAAAACCCAAAACCCAAAACTCCCAAACCCTAAACCCTGAACTCTCGAACCGTTTAGGTTCCCGTTGCCGCCTGCTTGGGGCGGTTGTGGGTCTCCTCGTGGTGGCGGCTGGAGCTGGGGCAACTGGGCCCAAAGGTAGCCTGGGTTGAGGGTTTGGGACTTAGGGCTTTTTTAAGGATTCCTACCTAGAGTCTCCATTGTAGTTCCTTTTTTTGGTTAACCAGTTTTAGGGTTAGGATCCTACAATAGAGATTTTGGTTAACATAAAACGGAAGTACAATGGAGACTACAGGTATAAAGGGATCTATAACGCTTTCCTTTAAGGCTTTCCTTTAAGGCCTTACTTGGAGGGGCAGGGGGCTTAGTAAGTCGGTTATAAGTAGTACCCTAAATGGAGTTACCCCAATTATAACCCTACTCATAACCTTGCTTACTAAGTCCCCTGCCCCTCCAAGTAGGGGCCTAAATAATTACCAATACTATTTTGGGGGAGTCCTTCTTATAAGTATAGCATAATGGGCCCCAAAACCCTATTCTAATTAGTAAGGCCACTATATTAAGCATTTTACGGTTGCCTTTAAGGGTTTCCTTTAAGGCCTTAGGGTTTAAGTGTAGGCTTTAGGCTCCTTGCGTTGAAGGTGCCGGGGCCCTGGTTTGGGGCTTCGAGCTTTTTGTAGGGTTTGGGGCAGTTTGGCGCTGAGGGTCTTCGGGTCATAGGGTTCAGGGTCTTAGGGTATTAGGATCTTAGATGAGGGTTCATGGATGCAAGCTGAGAAATCATATTTGGTTTCGCAGGCATGTGCAGCAGCAGTGGTGGTACTTGCGATGGTAGTGAATGGCAGTTGTGGTGCTGGGGTAGTGGTAGCAGTAGTGGTCAAACCCGATAATCCACCTGTGCAGTCTCATACAGCCCGGTACAGCCTCTACAGTCTTGAGGGTTTAGGGTTTCAATTACTTGGAGGGCCAGGGGACTTAGTAAGTCGTTTATAAGTAGGGCTACAATCGGGGTAACTCCATTTAGGGTACTTATACCTCTACTTATAATCTACTTACTAAGTCCCCTGCTCCTCCAAGTAGACCCTAAACCCTAAACCCCATAGATCCCCTTAAGGAACCCTATAGAGCCCTTTAAGAACCCTTCTTACTAAGTCCCCTGCCCCTCCTTTAACCCTAAGCACACCTCGAAGCCAGGCGCAGTGAAGCCTCTTTGGACCCTCAAAATCAAAGCTCCATGAGATCTTTCAACCTTGGGTTTAGGGTTTACCCTAACCTACGGTTTATAAGGAGTTATATAAGGAAATCATAATAAGGAACCCCTAAAAAGGTAGGTCATTCAGGGTTGAGGTAGGGTCAATATAGGGCTTAGGGTTTAATTTAGGGTTTAGGGCCTTTGGGTTTAGGGTTTTCCCTAGCTACATCTCTAAACCTTAAACCGACGCCATGTAAGCCCGGCAATGGCAAAACAGAATTTACTAAATCTGGACCCTAAATCCCCGAACAAAACGGATCAATGGGAAATAGGAGAACTCTGTCGAAAAGCGTATTATTTTTGTGAACACCCCTGAAACTCTATTAATTAAACCCGAAAAGATGAAAAGCAACGTTCAACACTCCGAACTGCTTTGCAAGACACTAAACAACACCGTTAAACAACTCTAAAGCCCCAAATACCCCTGCAGAACACAACAACTGCAGTCCTGGACAGCTTATGGGGGCCTTTCAGAATCCTTTTTAAACACCCCTAAACCATAAACCCTTAACTCCGAAACCAATACACCCTTAAACCCCTAAACCCCTAAACCCCTAAACCCCTAAACCCTATTCCTATAGTACCTCCATGGGACCTCTCACGAGAGAGCATCAGGGGACTTAGTAAGTGCGATTGTTTGCATGACTAGGTCCTAGGTAGGCCTTTGGGATATTTGTCCCTTTCTCTTCTTGGGCTTGCGAGAATCTTGTTTCCGAATCTTCTTCAGAGGCTTTGAAGGCCAGCCTAGTATATTCAGTGGGGGAATAATGTATAAATTGTCATAGCCAGTTGCCGATTAGGGATATCTTTACTTTACCGTTTGAAAAATCTAGAACCCTCACTACAACTTGTGTTTGTTTCGAGGGGGTTTCAAGGGAGCTCTAAACCCCAGCCCCCCTGAACCTCTAAGCCCGAAGCAAGATCCTTCACGCAAAAGGCCCCTGTAGATCCGCTTAGAACCCTTTGAGGGGCTCTTTAAGTGACTGAGTCCCATGATCCTTCAAGCGGAGAGTGCTGAGGTTGGCATTTACTTTGCCGGCCTCCCAGCACTGCGGTTGGCTGTGACGGCTGGGGGGGTTCACGGGTTGAGGTTTTTAGAGGTTCAGTGGTTTAGTATTTAGGGGTGTAGGGTATAGGGGTTTATGGTTTAGGGTTGTTAAACAGGTTCTACAAGTGTTCTCAATATGGGTTTACCAGGGTTTTGTAGGGATTTTTAAGTCTGCAGGGTTGTTCAGGGACCCGTTTGCCTGAGCCCCAAATCCTACGACCTTCACCCTGGATCCTACATCCCGGAACATGAGACACCACAATACAAAAACCTCAAAACACATCAAGAAGCCTTTGTAAACCCTTAGACCTATACAAAGACAACCGACTGAACACCAGACCCCGAAACCCCACTACAAGGGCCGAAATAATTACCAATTCTATTGTTGGAGATCCTTATTGTAATTGCAGTATAATATACCCCCAAACCCTCTTCTAAATATTACGGCCTATATTACGGAATCCTGCCCGAACCCTTGTAGAACCCGCATCAAGCCCGAACAGAGCACTGGATTTAGGGTTTAGGGTTTAGGGTGTAGGGATTAGGGTTTAGGGTTTAGGGATTAGGGTAGGGTTTAGGGTTTAGGGGAAATTGCTTAGATCCCCGATACCCAACCTTAAAACTTTTTGGATTCTTATAGTTTAGTAGGAATCGGAAAGTTTAACCTTTCATTTCTGTGGCTTATTGGGGAAGCAAGACTAGATACCAATTTGGGGAAATTATGGTTGCCCTGTTTGTGAAATAGTTTGGACACCCTAGCGTTAACTGTTTTTGTGGTCTGTTGAAATCGACACCTAGTGTAGAACGCCCTGTACCCTATTTGGAGGATCAGGGGGCTTAGTAAGTAAGGTTATAAGATGTTATAAGTATTTCATTAGTGTCATACGTAATTATTATACGTATAGTCACCTACCTTATTGGGAACCCTAGTTACTAAGTCCCATGATCCTTTGAAGAAACATGTAACCCAGAACTTCCAAAATCCTTTAATTAAGGAATATACCTTAAATCATATTAAGAATCCTATTATAATTCAAGGTATATTCCTTAGTTTAGGGTTTTTGGAGTCCCTAGGAACATTCCTTAATCCTAAACCCCACAACCCCCAGGCCCCTGAACCTCTAAACCCTAAACCCCTAAACCCTAAACCCTAAACCGTAAACCCTAAACCTCAACCCTAGGAGCCCTTTAGAAACTGTAAACCCTCAACCCTCGACCCTTACTTAAACGATCATGGTATCGTCATACTTCGGTAGCTAGGTTTACAATTACGTATAACTCAAGCAAGGTACTTGTAACCTTACTTACCAAAAGCCTAAACCCTAAACCCTTTTAGATCTAAGCCCCAAAGCCCTAAACCCCTAAACCCTAAACCCTAAACCCCGAAGCCCTAAATTGATCGAGGCGACGCGCCCACTGGAGTGTGCGATCGACCTCTGCTCCCAAGTGATCTTGCTGGGGACTTTTTCGGATTTCAGGTTTAAGGTTCAGGGTTTAGGTTTAAGGTTTAGGGTTTGAGGTTTAGGGTTTAGGGTTTAGGGTTTGAGGTTTAGGGTTTAGGGTTTAGGGGTGTAAGGGTTCCTTTCAGGGATCTATAAGGGTTCCTTTAAGGTTATAGGGTTTAACTGTTTAAGATTTAAGTTACCATGTTAGGGTTCCATATACCCTGAAATCCAGGACCCCGCAATGGCCCTTTCATAGAGCCCTTATGGTCCTTAAAATTGGGTATTCAGGGAAAACTTAGGGTATATTAGAGGGTCTTCGGGGGGTCTAAGTTTAGGGTTTCAGGTTTAGGGGTTTCAGGGTTTAGGGTTTAGGGGTTTAAGGGTTTAGGCTTTAGGGGTTTAAGGGTTTAGGCTTTAGGGTTTTCGGGTTTAGGGTTAGTTGCGGGGGGTTTAGGTTTTAGGGTGTAGGTTTTGCAGTGCTGCACTTCATTTAGTTTTGCAGGGGTTGTTACACCTAGCTTGAACGGGGTTCGTAGGGTTTAACGGGGCTATAGGGATCCGAAAGTGTTTTCGCGACAGAGGGTTTTATGAGCGATGCTTATGGTCTCATAAGGGTCTGTGGTTTTTTCAGAGGATCCTTGAAGACGGAGGAACACTATTGTTGGGTTCAGGGTTCAAGGTTGTGGGTCTAGAGCACTCTCAATTTGGAGGATCAGGGGAGTTATGCTTACCTGCGTCGGGCCGACGAGTAATTCCAACTACAGTCACCTTATGTACTTAGATAGTGAACGGGGGAACTTTAAACTTTTGGGCCTTATTAGCTCCATCTTAGAAACTCCGAACTTTTTGGGGCCCGGTTGTTGAAGAAGAGAGTGTATGAGGGTGTAGGGTTTTGGGTTTATGGCTTAGTTATGGCTTAGGGTTTTGGGTTTGGGGGCCGGGGGGACTCACCAGCTCGGTCTCGGGTTGGGTAACCCTCCGGGTAAAGCCGCTTGGCCTGCTAATTCTGCTGAGTTGGCGCCCCTGCCTGACCTCCTTTCCCTGCTTTCCGTCCTCCGCCGAGCGCCTGCACCTGACTGTGGAGTCACCTTCTTCGGCGTTCCTTCATAAGGACCCTTGGGGGTAGGGGGCCTTAATACCTATAATACAGACTTAATAAGGCTTATTTAAGGAAGTTATAGTCCCCTACCCCCCTCCACCCTACCCCCCCTAAGGGTCCCTATGATTCCTGCATCCCGAATTGACTTTCCCCACTGATGAGCGAGCATGCCACACTTGGGGGGGATCAGGGGTCGTCATAAATAAGGTTACAAGTACCTTGATAACCATTTTACATACGGGAGTTTCCGAAAATAGGGGGCCCTAATGTAGTACCCTAAATAGTGGGATCCTCATTATAAGGACCCCAAAATAAGGTACCCCTAATTTTCGGAAACTCCCATATAGTTAAATAGTTACGACTCTGAAGTTACATCCCATGCACTTCTTGGGCTTTTGCCCCATGTGATGCTTGGGCGTTCGCCCATTTCTTGGGCATCGACCCAGTGCTTGCTGGGCTTTGGTCCCCTGTATCAATGCTTGGGCATTCGACCCATGTGTGGGGGCTGCGCCGGTAGTCGTAGCACTTCGTGCACGTTTTGTACCTTGGTCTACTCTGTAGTTGTCTCACTGAGGGTTGCGTCTCAACAGAGTTTTTGATCCGTCTAACTCGTAGTAGTCCTCTGCTCGCTAGGTCTGTAGTTCGTTCTCTGCTGCATGATTGCATCGCTTATGGGTGATTCACCGGGTGCAATCTGCTGTGTTGCTTTTGGTGCTTAGGCGCGGACTTGACTCCGGGCTAAAAGCCTGCTAGGCCTACTCTGGGCCTACGGGGCAAGGACGCTGCGTGTGAAAACAGTTAATAGTTATCTCATTTATAACCCTACTTGCTAACTCTCATGACCCTTTCAGTAGCCCTAAAGCCCATATAAATCCTTTGTAGAAACCCTTTCAGGAACACACAAAACCCTGAACCCTAAACCAGGAGGGTTTAGGTTTAGGGTGATTCTCAAGGACTTGAGGAATTTTTCCAACATAGGGTCCCTTTTAGGGTCCCCAAAATAATACGGCACCCTCACAAAAGGGAACTGCCGTCTTGGCTTCCTTGTTGGAGATGCGGTTTCACTGACCCGCTCTCACACATGAATTTTAGGGTTTAGGGTATGGTGTAGGGTTGTTTAACCTTGAATGCACTTTCTTGTTAGTTGGGCGAGTGTCGGTTTTCGATCTTTTCGCAGAGGATGAACATATGTATCGCTCCAGTTTCTACTTCCCATAAGCTTGAATGTCCTAAGCCCTTATAGATCCCTTGTAGGCTCGGGTTTTCGGGTTTTGGGATGTGAGAATTAAGGTTCTGAGGTTTAGGGTTTAGGGCATAGCGACATCATAAACATCACGGACAACAGCTTCTAATCAGACTGTCTCTTTTCAAGACATGAGCAAAGGTTTGCTGGCATTGCCGGTTCATTCGAGATCATCTGCCAACCCTACTTGGAGGATCGGGGGACTTAGTAAGTAAGGTTATAAGTACCCTAATTGGGGTTATAAGTAATTATAAGTATAGTGACCTTATTTATAACCCTAGTTACTAAGTCCAATGATCCTTTAAGTAAACCCTATAGCCTGATGATGTTGCTCTTCTCCGAAATCTGCAGCTTCACTCCATTTGTTCCCCTTTGAGGTGCTTGTGCCATAGGGGCTTAAAAGGACAAGGCCCCTTAAAGTGGACGCTGAGTTAAGCATAAAACACCTAAACCCTAGACCCTCAACAGCCCGTAGAGATGTTCCGAAAACACCCTCACTTAGTCTCGCTGAAGCCCTGCCCTAATGAGGGTTGCCGCTGAGGTTTCATGGTCTGGGGGCTTGATATCCAAGTGTTTAGCGCAAGGGCCTGAACAATTTGTCTAAATGGCCTTTTGCAGTCCGTGTACGTAGTTATAATATGCTACAGTTCAATCATGAATGCCCTTGTAGCAGGCCGTTTTTTGACCCTACAGCCTTAACCCTTGACCCTAAATCCTAAACCCTAAAAACCCTAGGCCCTAGACCCTTAAGATTGGGCCGTGCTTTTTGAGCTGCTCCTTCAAATCCAAACCCTAAACTAAACCCTAAACCCGATAAGCCCGATTTGAACCCTAAACCCTACTTCACCCTCAAAGGCCGGATGGTGCCCGCTCGTGTACGGAGGCTCGATGTGGCAGCCCGGTCCTCAATTCTCAGTTCTCAGATCGGGATTCGGGTTTAGGGCTTAGGGTTTAGGGTTTAAGGTGTAGCATCGGTCTGCTGGACGCTTTAATGAGCAGAAATGCCCACCCCAAGACCGCCCAAACACTACTCACGGCGAGGCAAATTATATGCGGCCAAGACAAAATCAACCATTGTACCACGGGCAAAATTTGGGGTCTGCGTTGGGGGTATGTTCTGGGCACTGTCATTGATTTGCCGATCTTTGGCTTGGAAGGCCTCAATCCTTGTCCAGTTGGAGGCTGTCAGGTCGTGAAGGGCTGGGGGGCCGCAATCCTCGCCCCGTTGGAGGCCGCCTCAAGTTGCGAAGGGTTGGGGGGGCCCAAATCCTTGTCCAGTTGAGGCCGCCTCAAGTCGTGAAGGGTTGGAGTCCAGGGAGCCTTCCGCGAGCAATTTTGTCGGGTTTAAGGATTATGGTTGTCTATAACTATGCGGCTACAGTGGCTTGGCGACCAAGCTTGGCGACCGCTCAGGGGTGTCGGTCGGCAGGCTTTGCAGCTTAGCAAAGCCTGCCAAGGTCTCGCTGGCGCTCGACAGCGCCGAGTGGTGGCGGGCGGGTTTAGGGCTTAGGGTTTACGGTTTAGGGGTTATGGTTTAGGGCTTAGGGTTTAGGGTTTAGGCATTAGGGTTTTCTCTGCCGAGGTCAGGGTAGACTTCCATGTATAGTTATCAGTAGGCGTCCTGAGTAAAGAACGTTAAAACAGTCATGGGTGTTTGGGTCTCGGTCTCTTGCGCGACTTCAAAGAGTATAATTACTACGTCTCTCTCCCACCGTAAACTCTAACATCGAAATGCTCATATTGTATCCCGCCCCAAACTCTAAACTCTGCACCAAGGGCCCTCTAAAACCGCTGCAGAACTTGCTGGGATCTCTGCGCGCTCCATTCGATGACTCTCGCAGGGCTCCAGGACAGCTCCTAGAGTAGCCTTCGAAGCAACGGATGCTACGGTTTCGAGTTTAGCTGGGGACGCAATGGCTACTGTGTTACGTGTTATCCCCAAGAGCCTGTACCATTTTTGGATCCTAACCTACTATTTGTAGGTTTGTTACTGCAAGTTTACGGCCAGCACCGAAGATGAGCAGTGAGTAAGGACAGCTGGTTCAGGCAAGGAAATAAACCCTGGTCAACCCTAAGCCTGGTTTTGAGTGCAAGAGGTCTGGGATTGAAACCCTGAACGCTAAAGTCTCAACTCTCACTGTGTATGTAGGCTTAGGGTTTAGGATTTGGGGTCTAATGTTTAGGATAGGGGGTTTAGAATTTAGGGCTTACGGTTTAGGGTTTAGGTGTGTCTGTCTGTCACACTGTCTGTCTGTCTGTCTGTCTGTCTGTGTATGATTAGTGTATGATTAGTGTATGAGTAGTGTATGATGTATGTATGTATGTATGTATGTATGTATAATATTAATGCTCTTGTGCCACAGGGTGGCCCAACGCCATGGCAGATAAGCTGGTAGAAGAAGCAGAACCGCAGTCATGCAGGCGATGTTTACTTGGACCCACATGCCACCAGTCACATGACAGAGCAGCTCCAAATTGCGGGCTGCGCTACACTGCAGTCAGCCGCTTTCCATGTCAAACGGCAGAAGCGGAAAGAAGCACCGGGGAAACGATAGATCGCCCGTCCGCCATCAAGCGAAAACGCTTGCGTTCAGCGGTCGTAACCGAGGAGCCGGAAAGCAAAAGGCAGCTCGGCGACAGACTTGTGAGACTAGAAGGTTTTTGGTGTCGCTGGTGTCAGATTTTGGGGCTGGTGAAGCTCTTGACATAGAAAGGGTTGCTCTATTTTAAGATGCTTGGATGGGCTACTACTTGTTAAGATTCGGTTGTACCTTAGTCCTCCGCCAAGCCACAAGTAGAGACGGAATCATGAGGGCATACTGTAGAAGTTTGAGTAATTAGCAATATTATTCCTCAGGGCTCTTTGATGTAGCTATATAACTATATAATATACCCCCAAAGCCCTAATCTAATTATTGAGGCCCCTATATGAAGGCGGCTTAGAGCTTTTTTTGGTAGAGTCTTCCGCCGGGCTAAGTGCAGACAGCAGTGCCGCCAAGGTTTTTGTAAGCTCTGAAACTGGCTTTTGGCAAGTGCAACGCTAAGCCCTAAGGGGTTTAGGGCTTTAGGGATTTGGGGTTTCGAGTTTAGGGGCTTCGGGGTTTTAGGGGTTAGGGGTTTAGGAGTTTAGGGGTTTAAGGTTTAGGGTTTAATGTAGGAACCTGATTCAGAAACCTTGGGCCTTTGTAGGGTTCCTTTTATGAATCCTACTATTTTGGGGTTATATGGCCAGGGTTTCTTATTCAGGTTCCTACATTATCCCCTAAACCTCTAAAACCCTAGACCCTAGCAGGTGCTGCAGCGAGTGGAACGACCTGGTACTTGAGTTCCCCACTGGAGAAACGCTGCAGACAACTAGCATGCCCCTGGGTTCTTGTTAAGGGGTTCAAATTCAGCAACCATAACAAGGAAACCATATGATTTATATTCTGGTAACTTAAACCTTAAACCCTTAAAGGAACCCTTACAGATCCCTTAAAGGAACCTGTATAGATCCCTTGAGGGAACCTTACGGATCCTTATTCTGGTAACTTAAATTAAATCCCTTAACAAGAACCCAGGCCCTTGCGCATGAGCTCACCGGTCTTCGATGCCATGCTTACAAGCGGCTTCAGAGAGTCCAAGGATAAGAGAAAACCCCAAAACCCAAAACCTGAACCGCAAACGCTTCAACTCCTGATTACCTGAGGGTTTTTTTTGAGGGTTCCTTTTAGAGGGGTCGATAAGGATTACTCTAGTTTACGGGCGATTATAGGGTTTAGGAGAGGGGCCTTGGTAGTTACCTATACCTTTTTTGGGGGTTCCTTGTTCTGACTATAGTATAATGGGTTCCAAAACCCTATTCTACTCATTAATATAGGAGCCAAAAGGCTCCTATATTAAAAAGTTCAACCCTTCAAGTCTATACCCTTCAAACCCTAAACCCCTAAACCCTTCAAACCCTAAACCCCTAAATCCTTCAAACCCTAAACCCCGAAGGACAACAGAATCAAGGTCGATGTGGCTTCTCCGGCTGACTTCGCGGCTCCTGGGTCATTCATAGCAGCCGTATCCCTCCTTTCTTTTTGGGGGTCGCGCTATGAAAAACTGGAAAAAGGCTATCCTGGTTGTGATTAATCCCTGCAACAGTTGGAAAGGCTTCACAGACCCCATGCCAACCCTAATTGTTAAGGGGTTCCGGGAAGAAAGCCCAGGCTTTCTGCAGCATGATGCGGCCCGGCGCATGGTCCGCCTCGAATGTTAACGAAGACAATGTAGAGGGACTTCTGAGCATTTCTGACTACTACCAGGTGGACTTTGTGGAGAAGCCCCAAATCCCTAAACCATCCAAACCTTAAGCCCTCAGTTAATCCTAATCCCAAAGCCCCAAGCCCTACATGCTCATCCCGAAGCCCAAACCCCTGACAGGTCGACTTTGTGAAAGAAGCATGCGAAGCCAGACTTCTCGCGATGCCTCTTCTCCCACTGCCGAGACTGCTTCAGGCGCAGCGGTACGGCCTGAAGAAGCTCGATTCCCCTGTGACCTTTTGTCCTTTTTGTGGTCTTCGGTTCCTGAAAAAGCAACCCAATAAACCACAAAGGGAGCCCGTCCAAAACCCCCAAAACTCTGAGCCCTAAGCTCTACAGGCCTTGAGCCCCAAACCCTAGAAGCCCTAAAACTTCAACCCTTCGACCCTACAAGCCCTATACCTTCAAATCTAAACCCAACTTGGAGGGGCAGGGGACCTAGTAAGTAGGTTATATGTAGAGTTATAAGTACCCTAAATGGAGTTACCCCAATTATAACCCCTTACTTACTAAGTCCCCTGCCCCTCCAAGTAGAAGCCCTAAGCCTTCAACCCTTCAACCTCAAACGTCATGACGATCCCAGGATGCTGGTTTTGATTAAAAACAGTTGTTGCTTGAAAGCAATCTCGAGCTTTCACAAGAAACCTTCTGGGCCCAGGAAGCTCTCCCATCACGCCCTACAAGCCCTAAGCCCAAAACCTTAAAGCCTAAACCGGGGAATCCAAGGTTGCTCTTCCGTCACGCAGTGATGCACCTGGCGGAGAAGGGCACAGAGGCCGAGCTCAGACAACTGAGGATCTCCTCCCCTGATGCTGGCCTCATTAAGGGGCCTTCCTTGGGGTTCCAGGGATCAAAAAGGGTCCTTTCAGGGCTCCTTTAAAGGATCTATACAGGGTCCTTTAAGGGGTTCCTTTTCAAGGATTTGTAGGGAGCCTTTAAGGGTACTTTGAAGGGATCTGTAGGTGTCCTTCAAGGGATCCTGTAAGGGTTTTTCTCTCGGAACAAGTAGGGATTAGGGTTTAGGGTATATGACTTCGCTATTATGGCAGCTGACTTTCAGTTGCCGCAGAAGGGGTTAGGGTTTATGTTTTAGTATTTAGGTAGCTTAGGTTAAGGAAGTTAGTTTGAAGGCCCATGATAGTTTCAATAGAGTTTTGGGGGTATAGTGTGGTGTACTTCTAATGCAGAGCCATACAGACTAACGTGAGTACTTATTCCGACCCGTACAGTAAGTTAAGCTGCCAAGTTTTGGGTAATTTATGTTACCATACTGGGGATTTATGTTTATGTTAAAGAACTAAGTTGAAATTGCCATAAAAGATAGAGGTTCGTAGAACAAGTGCCTGTCTAATGTGAGAACCTGTCCGGGGCCTCAAACCCCAAAATAGTAGGATTCATATAAGGAACCCTAACAAAGGCCCTAAACCCTGAACCCTAAACACTAAACCCTAAGGTCACTTAAAGTAAGTGCCTGTCTAAAGAAGAACCCAGGATGCCATGCTGGAGGTGGCACTGCAGATGCGCGGCCTCCTACGTGCCAAGGCAAAGGGGGCCTCAAGAGGTTTGTAGGATTTAATTCGAAGAGGGTTCCTTTAAAGGGGGTCTATAAGGGTTACTATAAGGGATTTATAAGGGCACTAGAAAATAGGGGCCTTAATATTAGAGTAGGGTTTTGGGGCCCATTATACTATAGTTATAATAAGGAACCCCGAAAATAGTATTGGTAATGATTAAGGCCCCCTATAGTAGGTAGGATTAAGAATCCCTTATATAAGGACTCTTATTTTGGGATTACCCCACCTACCTTCATCCTACCTTAGGAGCCCTTTGACAAGGCAAAGCAAACTCCGAGGAAAAAGCTTCCGTCTGCGAGCCCGGCGCAACCTCGGCGAAGTCTGAGACTCGCCGCGAAACGCGGGCAGTAGCTGAAACACGAGGCCTACTATAGGCGCCTAAATAGTTACCAATGCTATTTTGGGGGAGTCCTTCTTATAAGTATAGTATAATGGGCCCCAAAACCCTATTCTAATTATTAAGGCCACTATATTAAGCAGTTTTTCGTAAAGCATTGAAGCCTGTAGCACGGTTTAGGATGTTGGGGTTCAGGTTTTAGGGTTCCGGGATGTTCGGGGTATAGAGTGAGCGGCGCTTTTGGCCCACCAAATAAACCCAAACCCTGCAGCCGAGCTTTCATTCATGCAGGTGAGGGCACCTGGACTGCCCGCTTGGAGGATCGCGTCACGTCAACAAGCTTTGAGTGAAACCACGGCCGCGGTCCGGGAAATGGACGCCAGAGAGCTGGGAGTTTCCGAAAACAGGGGACCCTAATATAGTACCCGAAATAGTAGGATCCTTATAATAAGGACCCCGCAAATAAGGTACCCCATATTTTCGGAAACTCCCAGCTAGAAGCCGCTTTACGTAGAGGTGCCGCCTCGCAGTTGCAAAAGGGCGAGTGCCTAAGCCCAAGCTGGGTTGAATGTTGCGGGCTTTGGGCGGGTAAACGCCCCAAACCCAAAACCACTAAACCCGAACCCCTAACGGTGTTTCAACTGCATCGACTCGAACGAGAGGAGGTTGTAGGTTTGCAGCTGGAACTGGGGTGAGATATCGGGGATCCATAGAAGCACCTAAACATAAGGATCCTGGTTTCGGGGTACGGGGGAGGCGGAAGACTACATGTGGGATCCTTTCGTTCGAACCCGAACCCTAAGGCCTTGAGGCGGTTTTTGGGGCTTTAATTCAGAATGGTTAGGGTTTAGGGTTTAGGGTTTAGGGTTTAGGGTTTAGTGTTTAGGGGTTTAGGGTTTAGGGTTTAGGGTTTAGGGTTTAGGGGGGCCAACAAGGCTCGACACTGGTCGACTCTTTGCTGTAGGGTGCTGCATTGTTGGCTCTATGTGCTTGCATCTGGGTTGTTAGGAGACAGGTTTTGCGGGAGTCCGTGTCTGTTTCTCCTTCCCTCGTTAGGGAAAATGTTGCTGGACCAAGACGGTGTATGGGTGAATTGGCGCTCCACTCTTCATGTGCACTGCAAGGTAAGGTAAACCCTCGTATGTAAACTACACTCTAAACCCGAAGCCCTAAACATAACGTTTGGTAAACTGACAGGGCTTGTTGTGGAATTTTCTGGAGACGTTGAGAAAATTTTGGGTGATGCGTTTTTGGAGGCCAAGCCGTGTATTTATTATACTCAGTTTGTACTTATAGAGCTTCAGGCAATATGCCTCCATTTTCCTAAGAAGTACAGTCACCCCAAAGGTTAGACTCTAAACTCGTACCCAGAGGCTCGAGTATTGATTCCGATGCGAGTCGTTTCGATTGAAAGCTTCCCTAACTGAATCCCTGTCCTGCGATCCCCTACTTGGAGGATCATGGGACTTAGTAAGTAAGGCAACAAGACCCTAGTTACTAAGTCCCGTGACCCTTTGAGTAAACCCTAAATTCTCAACGAGCAGGGGCCCACTTCTGACAGCGAACAGGAAGGAGGGCAAGATTGTTCGTCCCTGCTTCGGCGAGCTGATCCCGAAACCGTACACACCAACGCCTCGAAACCAGGGTTTACTTGGAGGGGCAGGGGACTTAGTAAGTCGTTTATAAGTAGGGTGATGATTGGGGGTAACTCCGTTTATAGGGTACATATAACTCTACTGATAACCTACTTGCCAAGTCCCCTGCCCCTCCAAGTAGACCCTAAACCCTAAACCCTATAGATCCCTTTAAGGAACCATATAGATCCCTTTAAGGAGCCCTTTAAGAACCCTTACCAAGTCCCCTGCCCCTCCAAGTAGAGTTTCGGATTTGGGCTTCAGGGTCTCAGGTTTAGGCGACATTTTACGAGGGTTTAGGGTTTAGGGTTTAGGGAGCCCTCGTACTCCCGCGGGGCACCGTGTCTTCAAGCCTGTAATGTTATAGGGGCCTTAACAGTTTTGAATAGGGTATTTGGGGCTATCGATAATAAAGAACCCTCAAAATATTACAGGTAATTATAAAGGCCCCGATACTAGACCCCTACAATAGCCCTTATAGTACATAATCCTTATAGACCGGATTTATCAAAAGCCAGATCTCTGGCGCCCTGATCCCCAACACTCGAAGCCTTAAACACAAAACCCTAAGCCTAAGCCCTCCGCCCAAACCTAAACCCCAAACCCTAAGCCCCGACTTCCTTAGATTAAAAGCCCTTTCGTCTGAAGGTCCGGGTTTAGGGCTTTAGGGTTTGAGGGTTTGGGGTTCAGGGGTTTAGGGGTTTAAGGGTTTAGGGTTTAGGGGCCCTATATTAAATCGGCACCTTGAGCTGCGAACTTGCCACAACCCTCAACTCTTTGGACCTTCTTCGATCGGGGTTCCGCGGTACTGAACATATGGGGCAAGCATCTTTTTCCCCAATATGCTTCGTTCTTAGTACCCTCTTCGAGCAAGGCTTCCGGGGTTTCGGGGCTTAGGGTTGAGGGGTTTAAGGCCCAAGTGTTTAAGATTCAGTGTTCAGGGGTTGAGGGTGTGGCGGGTTTGTGGTTTAGGGATGAGGGCTTCGGCGCTTGGGGTTTAAGGGTATACCCTGGCCACCCGCTGCCCACGAAGCCCACTAGCGCCTGTCACGAACTCGACCACCCCGACATCCCCCCAAACACAATGACACCCCACGCCCTAAATCCTACACCCTACCCATGGGCCCCAAAGTAGTTCCTTATTGGGATTGCCTCACAGGGTTCTAAATATCAACCACAAAAAGGAACTACTATGGGGCCTTAGGGTAAACCTTACGCCCCCAAGTCCCAAACCTTAAACCTTGAAGATCTTGCGCTTTCCAGGCTGCCCGGAGAAGTACACTGCCTCCGTTGACTCGAAAGGCTGTTCTTACCTTGCCAGGAAGGGTTTAGAGTTGGCTGTTCTTACCTAGCCAGGAAGGGTTCAGAGTTTAGGGCTTTGGGTTCCGTAAGCTTGCGCATACGTTGCAGTATAATTAAACTCATTACATTACCTTGCCAGGAAGGGTTCAGAGCTTAGGGCTTTGGGTTCCGTAAGCTTGCACGTACGTTACAGTATAATTCGACTCGTTACATTACATCACTACATCACGTTGTGCTACATGCATATGTACATACATACGTAGCCATTCGTACATACATACCTACATACGTGCATACATTCATACATAGTTACATACACACATAAAGCCGTGCATACATGTATGCATACATAGGCAACACACGCATGCACGCATGCATATGCGCATACACTACGCGCACACATACACGCTTACAAACATACAATTGGATTTGCACAGACATGCACATATGCATACTGACCCTACGAAGACTGCATATGTGTCGGTGTTTAAACATGTACAGATATGTGTATGTATGTATGTATGTATGTATGCATGCATGCATGCATGCATGCTGGGTGGGTGGGTGGATGGATGGATGGATGGATGGATTCTACATATGCACGCATGCATGTGTATCGAGACTACACACTGCAGTCAGTTTTGACGACTGAGGGGTCCGGAGCTTTCTGTGCGCTGCATTCATTTCCCAAGCCAGGCACCGCAACTACTACCATGGCCACGGTCTTGCATAATACAGGGATGAATCACGGGGATCCTCGGAACTGGGGCATTGCGCGTAGTCATCATCGCCACTGCCGATCGACTTCATCAACTGTCAGATTTGTCGTGGCCGCCCGGAACCAAGCGACCAGGCAAACAAACAAGCAGCCAAGGAACCAAGCAACCAAGCAAACAAACAACCAAGCAACCAAGCAACCAAGCAATCCAGCAACCCAGCAACCCAGCAACCCAGCAACCAAGCAACCAAGCAACCAACCAACCCAGCAACCAAGCAACCAAGCAACCAAGCAACCAAACAACCCAGCAACCCAGCAACCCAGCAACCAAGCAACCAAGCAGCAAAGCAGCCAAGCAACCAAGCAACCAAGCAACCAGGCAACCAACGAACAGACAAAAAAATAAACAAACAAACAATCAATCAAGCAACAAGCACCACCAACAACAGCAACGACAACAGAAATGATAGTAATAGTAATAGTACTCGTACTAGTGTCATAGTCATAGTCGTAGTCATAGTAATAGTTCTAGCCACAGTACTAGCATTAGTACTAGTACTAGTAATTTGAACAATAAGAAGAACAGCAGCAGCAGCGTCAGCAGCGGCAGCAGCTTCAGCAGAAGCAGCAGCAGCAACGACAGCAACAACAATCACAACTACAACTACAACTGCAACTGCAACCTCACCAAAAACTACTACTGCTGCTCCTGCTCCTGCTGCTACAGTGCTACCACCACTTCGTAGACGACGATGACGGCGACTACTAGCAGTGTTTGCAATATTTCTTCCAGACCCGGTAGCAATCTTGTCGGCTCTCCGCACGTTGAAGACAAGCTGACAGCCATGCAATCGTAAACCCTAAATCCTAAAGCCTAGACCCCCAAACCCTAAACCCTAAACCCTAGATGCTACAGCTCCTAATCTCCGACAGACACTTCCGAAAGCCCCGAGCCTGCAACCCTTAACGCCTGGGTGCAGGGTTTAGGGGTTTAAGGTTACGCCACAAAGCCCTAGGCTCACAACCCTTTTCCCGCTGCACAACTGATTAAAAGCCTTATAGAAACCCTCTTCTTCGTGGACCCTTGTAGATTAATATGCCCTGTGAAGCCATTCTACAAATTCATAGAGGTCTCGACAAGCCAAGCCAGGCATGTTGTGGTCGGTCGAGCCGGTGCAGAATCCATGGAAAACTCCTTGAGTCCCGGATGAAAAGCCTTTAGTACCTCTACAACGAAACCTTTCAAGCCTTGCAAAGCCCGTGCAGGGCTGCATAGGGTTATGGAAACAGACAGATCAGCACCCCCTCATTAAGGAGTGCACCTTAAGTTCTAGGGTGCTAAAGTTATGACTTAAGGCTAAACCCTAAAGCCGAATTAATGAGGTGTATAGAACCCTTATGGTACCCTTATGGAAAGCCTTATAGACCCCTTGAAGGAGCCTTGCAAAAGACCCAAGGGAAGCCGAGCCATGGCTCTTCTGGTTCCCTGGATTCTCGTAGTTTCGCTTCTAGCTCCCGGCGCCGCAGTGGGTGGTTTGGGTGCGGCCCAGGCAGAGTGCAAGGTCTGAGGGTTTAGGGTGTACCAGCACCCCCCAACTGCCCTCTATCATACCCTAACTACCCACTATTAAGGGCCATAAGGACTCTATTAAAGGGCCCTTGGGGGGTCCTGGTAGGGTTTGAGGGTTTGCAGTCTTGTAGGGGCTTTCGCAAGGCAGTCGAGGGGTTCTATATGGGTCTTGGTTTAGTCTGAGGGCCTTAAGAATTGGAGCAGGGTTTTGAGGCATGTTATGGTCCGATGATGCTGAGACGGGTTGGTGTGTAGGGTTTCTGTGGGGTCGAATGTAGGGTCTGGGAAACAAAGGAGGTGTGTATAAGGTGGTCCTTGCACGATTGCACGATACGGCGGTAAATATACTTGAATATGGATATCTCAGCACCTAAATAGTAGCCCCATAATACCCCTTACAGTAACCCTAGCCCTTAAACCCAAAAAGAACCCTTGAGAGGAACCCTGGGAAAAGAGCCAGGGTTCATGGACAAATCGGGTTCTCTGGAACCCTACATCCCAAATCTCAAACCTTCAACACCAAAGCTCAACACCCCAACCCCCAAAACCCTAAACCCGAAACCCCAACCCCGCAACCTTTAACAGAAATCACACCAACCCCAAACCCTAAAATCCCGACCCGGAGCCCGAACCCTGGACCCAAAACTCTGCAACCCTAAAGCCCTAAACCCTACAGCCTCAAAATCCGAAAACCCTGACGAACCGGGCGCGGTCTAAACGCAGGGAGCGACTGCTGAGATCCAAAATCTCATAGAGCCGCTTCGGGCGTCGGCTGTCGCCAAGGCTGCTGTTCAGAGGAGGAATTAGGGTTTAGGGTTTAGGGTTTAGGGTTTACGAGGCTCCAAGGGTGGGATGGAGGTAGGTGGAGCAATCCCGAAGAAGAGTCTTTACATATAGTGGACCCCAGAAAGTTGGAACATGGTTTTAGGAGGATTAGTGCTAGGATGCCTTATACTTTACCTTAAGGGCATGAGGATGATGATGTTCCAACTTTCTGGCTTCCACTATAAGGGGTCCTGACCCTGCCAATTTCATCTTGTCTTCTCGAGTTTCAAGGCCTAGGAGTCTATAAAGGGCTGATTTACAAGGGCTCCTTTGCGGGGTCCGATACGGGTGTTGAGGTTTCCGGGTTTGAGGCTTTTCGCGTCTTACGGTATATGGGGTTTTGGGCTTACATAGGATGTTAGGCTTATGGGGTTTTGTGGTTTCAGGGTCCAGGCTTTGAAGGCGTGATCTGAAACCCCAAACCCAAACCTTAACACCAAACCCCAACCGACAGCCTAGTGCTTTCTAATCCCACCTGAGCCCAACGTTCGAGGCCCTTTGGGTTTAGGGTTTGCGGGTTTGGGGTTGGGGGGTTTAGGGCTTACTGGGTTCTTGCTAAAGGATTTAATTTAAGGTGCCATAAACAGGAACCATATCATTTACTTTAGATCCCCATTTGTACCAAACAATATATTCCTGAACCCTCAAACAAATCCCTTATAGATCCCTTAAAGAAACCCTTAAGGAACCCTTATTATGGATCCCTATTATTTATGGTTTAGATCCCAAATGCTAAATGCTTCAGACCGAGCTCATGCCCAGCTGAGCCACCAAGATTCATAGGGACCCTTTGGGGGGTTAGGGGGGAAGTGGGGTAGGGACTCTTAAGGGGGTAGCAGGGTCTAGAGCCTAGGGTTTGGGGTTTGGGGTTTAGGGTTTAGGGAAAGAAAGCTCGGCCTTCTTAGGTCCTTATTATGGGCATTAGGCTCTAGGGTCCCTATGAAAGATTGAATGCTTCGCAGGCCCAAAAACGCGGCTACTCCGGGGCAGACTTCGAAAAATGGAAAGCGGTTTCCTTCAAGACACAGGTCCGGAAGCCCAGCCAGTGTCCTAGATGAGGCCCCGCCCGAAACCCACGACCCCAGGCCCTGAACCCCAACTCCAAACTCACAAATGCCCCAAACGAATTAAACTCCAGACCCCCACGCCAAAGTCCAAAAGCTCAAAAACCCAAAGTTTGAAGATGGTTTCTGGCGTAGTTGAAGGGCCTCGAACCCTCACAGCCGAATATTTAAAGAAAGAGTCTTGCTTTGATCGTAGCAATGGGAAGGAATGGGAAGGCCACGGATACCTGTCCTGGAACAAAACGGTTTGGGGTTTAGGGTTTGGGGTTTAGGGTAAGCATTAACAAACCCAATACCAATGAAAACTTTATAGTAACCCTGTAAGAACACTTTAATAGGAACTCGTATAGGGCTTACTAAGGCCCCTTTATGAACCCTAAACCCTAAACCGTTTGTTGAGGGTCAGGCTTGCGGACTGATCCGGTTCCCTTCTCACAGGCTGTCGGTACCGTTTAGGGATTAGGTTAAGGGTTTGGGGTTTAGGGTTTTGGTTTTAGGGTTTGGGGTTGAGGGTCGAGGAGCACCCCTGATGAAACTGAATCCAGGGGCTTACGTAAAGGTCTCAACAATTAGTAGACAGTTTTAAGTTTAGACATAGAGGTAAGGCTGTTAGACTTTTGGGATATTATGGAATGATTGTATGGAGAACGATAAGGCGATTCTGTTACTGCTCAGACTTCGATATTGAACCGTAGACACTTCCAGATCTTCTTCCCCACGCACCCAGTTTGGGCTTTACGGCTGGCCCTTTGAGTTGCCGGATTTGTTCAACCGGGACCCAGGTATTCCTGGTTTCGCACATTACACCTTAGGACCCTCCAGTTGAGGGTTTAGGGGCATGCACCCTGAGCCATGAACCCTACATACGCAAGCCTGGAAGCCAGGTCGTTGCTGGCCGAACTTACATTGTCAAGGTCTCCACCGGGAAAGAGCTGTTGCCCAGACCCCTTCAAAGTATCCAAAAGACGCCACGCTTTCGGGTGTGGGCTTAGGGTTCAGGGTTAGAGTTTAAGGTTCTATACGTTGGGGTTTGTGTGTGTTTGGGGGTTTTATTGTGGGGGTTTCCATCTGGTTATAGCATACCTTATTGGTGGTTTGTTACACGATTTGGTGTCTAGTCTGGCTGGTTGTCTTGTTCAAGAGGAGTCCGAGGTTTCGGGGTTTGGGTTTGGCAGATATCCAGATTTCAAAACAATCGGTTTTGGGGCTTATGTGCAACATTTCGGTTAAGCCTCTAGCGCGGGAGTTTAAACCCCAAACCCTAAACCATTTAGGGTTTAGGGGTTTAGGGTTTAGGGGTTTAGGTTTTAGGCTTTAGGGGTTTAGGGTTCAGGCTTTAGGGGTTTAGGGTTCAGGGTTTAGGGGTTCAGGGTTTAGGGTTTGGGGGGGGGGGGGGCTGGATTTGTTTGGGAATGGGGGTCTGCGGACCGGGGCTCCTTACTGCAGGCCTTCTTTGCCCAGTACCGTTTGTGCGCGTGGCNGGGTTTTGGTTTTGGGTTTTTTGGTTGTTGGTTGTTGGGGTGTGGGGTGTGGGGTTTGGGGGTTTGGGGTTGGGGTTTTGGGGGTTAGGGGTTGGGGGTTGGGGGGGGGGGGGGGCTGAATTGGTTTGGAACTGGGGCTCGCGGATCCGAGCTTCTAACTGAAGGACTTCTTTGCCCAGATCGCCTTCGGTGTCTGTTGAGGGTTTGGGGTTTAGGGTTTAGGGTTAAGGAATTTAGGGTTAAGGGTTTATAGGGTTAAGGGTTAAGAAAAATTGGGGTTAAGGGTTTATAGGGTTTAGGGTTAAGGAATTTAGGGTTAAGGGTCTTGACGGATCATCCTCAGGGGGGGTCGGGAAGTAGGCTATAACAGGGTTTCTAACTGCCTATCTTCACTATATTCTTCAAGACCGCCCAAAGGCCAATTATGGAAGCCTTCCAAAGCCTTAACCTCCACACCCTGTAAGCCCTATAAGGTCGAACCTTTATAGTGCCCTTAAAGCAGCTTTCATAAATCCTTATCGCTCCTTCCAAATGCCTTCATAAGACTTCCTAAGACCCTCACAAAGCCCCAGTAAAGCTTCTATAAGGCCCTGACCAAACCTTTTTCCAAAACCCTCACCTCCACACTGCGCGAAGGTGAATCCTAAAACCGCAACCCAAATCCTGAACCCCTAAAGCAAGGTGACCTTAAACCTCATTATAAGCCCTAAAGCCATAAGCCCCACCAAAACCCGCACAAATAGGTCACATAATGGCCCATAAAACCCCCAAAACCCCAAACCTCCACACCATTGACAGGTGCAGGTCGGTAGCGATAGCTTCGTCCATCTGCGCATCTTCGAGCCTTTGCCGCACACGAAGGTGAAGCCCGAGGTGGTTGCCATGGAGCGACTCGGCAGAGGGCCGGGGGTTTCTGGTTTAGGACTTTAGGGTTTAAGGTTTAGGGCAAGTTTGAGGTTTAGGGCTTTAGGGTTTAGGGTTTCTGGTTCAGGGCTTTAGGGTTATAAGGTTTTAAGGTTTAAGGCAAGTTTAGGGCTTGGGGCCCGCATTTTTGAAGGTTTCTTGTCGGACTATTTAGGTTTGGATGGCGGTGCTTTACTGAATTTTACGAGGGTCCGTTCGGGGATTTAGAATGGTTTTGTAGACTGTTGTACATGAGGTTTTGTAAGCTTTTTACAAGGAGTCGCGCTTTATAAGAGGCTTACATACTGCGTTTGTAGAGTTTAGTATAGTTCAGGAGAAGCCGCAAGATTGGCATGCCCTACCCTAGAGCAGTGGTGAAGGGATCGCGATACCTCCCTTCTCGGTGTTGCAACATTTGTTTCTCCACTCTGGCCCTTGGTTTAAACCTTAACTAGGTAGGGCTTTGGGACATTTTATATTTTCCCTTATTGGGCTTAAGAGGATCTTATTTACTTATATGTCTCAAAAGCTTTAAAAGCCCCACCTAGTTAAAGGAGCTCTTAAATGAACTCTTAACTGAACTCTGAAACGAACTCTTAAGGGAGCCCTTACAGGACTTCTTGAAGGAGCCCAAGAGCTTGGAGGGGCTTTCGGGGACTTAGTAAGGGTTCTTAAAGGGCACCTTAAAGGGATCTATGGGGTTCCTTAAAGGGATCTATAGGGTTTAGGGTTTAGGATTCTGCTTGGAGGGGCAGGGGACTTAGTAAGCAGGTTATAAGTAGAGTTATAATAAGTACCCTAACTGGAGTTACCCCAATTATAACCCCACTTATAAAGGACTTACTAAGTCCCCTGCCCCTCCAAGCGGAAACTCCCTGAGAGGCTCGGACACTCGGAAGACAGCGAGTTGCGCAACTTCTTCAATTCCATTGAGCTTTGAGCCGGGCCTGCGCGGTGCTGTTAGGGTTCATAGGGTTTAGGGTTTAGGGCTTAGGGTGCTGTTAGGGTTTACCAAAACCCTTAAGAACCTACCTTCTGAGGGTTCAGGGTTTAGGGCTTAGGGTGCTGTTAGGGTTCAGGGTTTAGGGTGCCTGAATACGAGCTGATTATCTAGAAGGTCCGTCTTTTGGGGTTTAAGTGTTGTGGAAAAAGGGTGCAGGGCCGAAGTTTCGGCGTAGGGTTCAGGTGTTATTTGATATATTGACTAGGTTCTGAAGCACCACACTTCAAAGCTTTCTTTTGTGGACCTGGTCCTTACAGGAGCCATTGTGGAATACACGTTCATACTTGTTCCTGGGTGGTTACTTCAAAGTCCAGCTTACTAAGGCAAGGCCTCTATACGAAACCCTAAACCCTAAACCCTGGCCCTAAACCCTAAACCCTAAACCCTAGACCCTAAACCCTAAACCCTAAACCCTACCCTAAACCCTAAACCCTAAACCCTAAACCCTAAACCCTAAACCCTAGACCCTAAACCCTAAACCCTAAACCCTAAACCCTAAACCCTAAACCCTAAACCCTAAACCCTAGACCCTAAACCCTAGACCCTAAACCCTAAACCCTAAACCCTAAACCCTAAACCCTAAACCCTAAACCCTAGACCCTAATCCCTAAACCCTAAACCCTAAACCCTGGCCCTAGCCGCTGGCCCTCGCCTCTGGTCTGTGGATTCCAATCACACTTGGCAGCTAAGGCTCATAGTTTCGCGTTTAGGGTTGAATGTGGAGCTCAATAAGTCAAGATCCTGCTTCATAAAATCTTCAAGGAATCGGCTTCAAGATCACAGTTCTATATTATAGTTTATATGAACACACGCACACACATA
Source organism: Symbiodinium sp. clade A Y106 (assembly GCA_003297005.1). Classification (NCBI taxonomy): domain Eukaryota; class Dinophyceae; order Suessiales; family Symbiodiniaceae; genus Symbiodinium; species Symbiodinium sp. clade A. The sequence goes on from BGNK01000224.1 coordinate 163,952, forward strand.
CATATATGTATACATATATGTTTTTATGTATACATGACGGATTGATTGGTCGATCTCGCTCCAGCCAGGGAAAATGGCCGCAATGCATGGACCCTAGGCTGACAAAGTCGGCGCTTGCCAGACAAAGCCTGCACCCGGAACCGAGAACTTTACGGGGTTTCGGGTTTCGGGTTAGCAGTGAGAGCTTATTCCATGAGCCTGACTCCCCATAAAGTCCGCAGACGAGCCAACGACTCGGTGAAGAACGCACCTAAGTAAACAAACACAAATCAGCACCGCATTTATTCCTGTCTGCACGTATGTATTTGCATGCAGGCATGGATTGATGAATGGATCTATGGATCGACCGATCGATGCAAACAGAAGTATGTATGTATACATGCGCACACAAACACACACACACATCCTAGTATACGTCCATGTGTTCGTCATTCAACATAAAGAACACGCCACTTGCCCTTGCGGATGCGATCCCACAGCAACTGGCTAGAGAAGTAAATGACGCTGCTCCGATCCGTGTGGTAGACAGGAAGGCGGGAATAACCGGCAGGGATACTGCAGTCCAGGGCCCAGCCCTTCTTGCTCGAAATCCTGTGTGTGTTTACATGCATGCATGGGTGGATGTATATATGTATGTAGATAGATAGCTAAACCCTAAATCCTAAGCCCTAAACTCCTAAGCCCCGTCTGCACTAGACGTTCTGAAGACCTTCGGGCTGACGGAAAAAGGTGTTCAAAAAAAAACTCCTAAGCCCTTATAGTATAACCCTTGTAGTAATCAGGTTCCTGCATCACGTCCTTAACTGTCTGGTTCTTAGAAGGGAATGGGGGAATGGATCCCTATAGTAGTCCCTATATAATCTGCAATAATAGTCCCCATAACCCATTCCCCCATTCCCTACTAAAAACCAGACAGTCGACCGATTCTCTCCGCAGCTTGGAAACCTCAGCTCATCCAGTTCTGTCCCAAAAGAAAGCGCACCTTTGAGACATCTAAACCCTTATAGTAACCCTTGTAGTAATCAGGTTCCTACATTTCACCCCTTTAGATTCCTTTAAGGAACCCTTTGAAGGGAACCTAACTTCCCCCACCCTCCTTAAACCCGTAGATCGTCGCGCGAAGCAGTCTGGAAGGCGGCTTCTGCGGCCTGACCTGTGGCCTTCCGCACTGCGCCGAGCGCGTGGTGGCGGCCAGGGCCCTGGCTATTCCAGGGCTCGTTTTAAGGGATCTATAGGGTTCCTTAAAGGGATCTATAGGGTTCCTTTAAAGGGATCTAGAGGGTTCCTGAAAGGGATCTATAGGGTTCCTTAAAGGGATGTCTAGGGTTTAGGGTCTACTTGGAGGGGTAGGGGACTTAGTAAGTAAGGTTATAAGTAGGGTTATAATTGGGGTAACTCCATTTAGGGTACTTCGAACTCTACTTATAACCTACTTACTAAGTCCCGTGCCCTCCAAGTAGGGGTTTTGGGCTGTTAGGGTTTTAGTGTTTTAGGGTTTTGGGGTTTCAGGGTTTAGGGGTTTCGGGGTTTACGAGCTTCGAGCTGTTTCAGACTCATGTTGATGAGTTTTTCTTGAAGCGGGGGCGGGGGACGGCTGGGTGGTAGCGGGATCCTCAAGCACGATAGGCATGGCGACTGAAACACGTCCTTCCTGGATACCCTGAACCCTGAAGTCTGAGCACTAAGCTCTACACCCTCATCCCTAACCCTCAACCCCATAGGGTCCAAACCAAAACTAGACAGTGGAAGCAGTAGCCCGGTCTGAACCCAAAACCCTAAGCCCCAAACCCTAAACCCTAAGCCCTAAACCCTAAACCCTAAACTGAAGCCTTTGAACCAGAAGCCACCGCAAGCCCTGAAGCCTTACGTCTCAGCCCCGTGAGGCTTGCCGTGGGGGTAAGGTTCAAGACTTGGAGGATCAGAGGACTTATTGTGCAAGGAACTTTAAGTAGGTTGCTGTATTTCCAACCCTAAGTTACTAAGTCCAATGATGCTTCAAGTAAGGGTTCGGAGACGGAGTGTGCATGACTGAGTTGCCACATCAAGTACTTGGTGCAGCCCTCGAAGATGCACAGGTCCCACCGGACCTCATCAGGGTCATACTTGGATTCCATGCCAGGGTCCTCCTGTGCCTCAGGGAACACGGAATGCAGATATCGAGGCAACAGGGAACATTGTGCTGGGAAAACGCCCAATAAAAGTCAGGCAACGATGCCGTGTTCCGCACGCAACAACCGGGCATCTGTGACCAACGCTCATACCCTAAACCCTAATCCCACAAGATATGCTGATGATCATCTTGCATGCTGGCCTATACGGTCCCCGCGCGACCTCACTAAGGCCTGCCAGGCCGCCGTGATATTGCCTGATGTGCTCTGCGACCATGCGTTTTTTCGGCTTACCATAGTAGGATCAGGGGACTTAGTAAGTAAAGTTATAAGCACCCTACTTGGGGTTATAAGTATACCTCATTTATAAACCTAGTAAGGGAGTCTGTCCGGGTAAGCTGAAATTCTGATTCTAAGCCTTTGACGACCTCTCACCCTCAATGCAGGGTTTAGGGTCGTTGAGTGTGTAGCCCTGTGTTTCCAAGGACCTTATAATTAGGGCCCTAGACCCCTCATGGACCCAATAATAAGGTCCCTGAAAGCCTAGGGTAGGGTTTCAGTTTAATTTTTTGGGGTTCAGGGTTCGTTTCGGGTTCAGGGTTCAGGGATTTTGGCCGATTCTGGGCCCTGCCTCGTTACACTGGAGTTCTACACTAATACAGGGGCCTCAATGATTACCGATACTGTTTTAAGGGTTCCTTATTGTAAATTGCAGTATAATTGGCACCGAAACCCCATTCTATTCATTAAGGCCCCTATCGTATATATATATATACATATATATATATATATATACATACAGTACACAGTTATTAAGGCAGCGGTTCCTTCTGCAAGGAAATACGATGCCCAAAAATTCATCCACACTGGGCGTGTGTGCAACTGATACGTCTTGCCCCTCAACCCTGAGCCCCTAAACCCGCAACCTTCTTGAAGGACCATGGGACTTAGTAACTAGGGTTATAAATAAGGTAACTGTACCTATAATTACTTAAAACCCCAAGTAGGGTACTTGTAAGTTTAGTTACTAAGTCCCCTGATCCTCTAAGTTTGCCATTCCGGAAATCCCCAAAACTCCAATCCCAAAACCCTAAACCCCCAAAGCCGCAAATCCTGAACCGCTTCAAGAAGGTCCGCGGCGCCGACAACTGCGACGACGCCACAGCAAAGCCCGACCTTTCACAGCTGTTAGGTTCATTGGAGTTTTCATTGAAGTTGGGCTGCGGTGTTTTTTCGTTTTGGTGGAAGTATCTTTGGATTCCAAGCAATTTTTCTGCAGCTGCCCCTCCTGTTCCTAAACCCTAAACCCTAAACCCTAAACCCTAAACCGTCCGCAACCCGCGAGCCAGGGTTAGGGGCTTACCCATAGGCCCCGAAGTAGTTCCTTTTTGGGATTACCTTATAGAATTCTAAATATGAACCCCAAAAAGGAACTACTTTGGGGCCTATGGGTAGAGTCACGATTTTTCGTGCAATGTAGGAGGCTACCAAGGAGAATCATTAAGTCCTTAAAGGCTTGCTCCACTGCGCTTTTTTTAGGCGCTTGTCACTATTTTGGCAATTATTCTGTTGAGCATCTTCTAGAACGGCCTTCGAGCTTTCAAGCAACACTCTTGCCGCACAGCCCTACACCCTAAGGCCGGACCCCGTAACCACCCACAGAAACGGCACATGGACACCCGGGCATCATGTCCGTACTCTCCAACTGCCCTCATCTGGGCTCTTGTTAAGGGTTTTTCCGCGACGGGAATTCGGATCTAGAGTAGAACAATAGGGTTTCCTTGTTCTGGTAACTTATCAAGAACCCAGTCAGTGTTGATGCAAGAACCCACCCACAAGCTCCAATATCCCTTACGTAGGGGTCTTTTATGAAGGATCCCCGCTAGAGTCATCAGATGGTCTGAATTTCAGGGGAAAGATTGGAATCCAGAATCCTCCGTAAAGTCGATTGCACAACATCAACAAGCCCATTGATTTACGGAAAATGCCTTATAGTAAACCCCAGAAAGTTGGAACATAGATTTAGGATGATTCATGCTGGGATTCCCGATACTTTACTTCACGGGAATTAGGCTAATGATGTTCCAACTTTTTGGTTTCTACCTATAGTCTCCATTGTAGTTCCTTGGTTTTCGTTAACCCATTGTAGTTCCTTGGTTTTGGTTAACCAAGATCGACTCTATTATACAACTGGTTAACCGTTAACCAAAAAAAGGAACTACAATGGAGACTCTAGGTATAACCCCTAAACCCTAATCCCTAAAGCCTGAAACCCTACAAAGAGCTTATCCAACACTCCCAGCTGATAGGGTTTCGACCGGTAAAGCAGTAGAGTTTAGGATCCGCAGGAACCCTGAACCCTAGACCCTCAAAACCCTAAACCCTACAGAAAGGCTCAAACCCTTATCCCTTAAACCCTAAACTCCACACCCAGACAGTGTTGTGTTTTCCAAGGTCTCCGGAACAGAACAGACAGAAACAGGCTGCGGGGAGCCAACTTTCTGTGCGCACCCTTTTGCCTTTTGTTTACACTTAAGAAAGCACCCCATAGTGTTACCACTCTGTCTGGGGAAAACCATCCGACAAGAAGCCTGAGTAACCTACCAATTTTTAAGGGACTTCAACAACCATAAGAATCTTCAAGAAACTTTTGGAAATTCAGAACATTCTCAAAAAAGCAGATCACTCCCCAAGAAGCCCTCAGCAAATCCGCTTCTTCTGCGCAGGCTCAGTTGCGGAGAGTGCGAGCAGGGCTGGGAGTTCGAGCGCGGGGGCTAAGAGCTTTTTTTGCTTCTTTTGTACTGGGGGTTTAGGGTTTAGGGGTTTAGGGTTTAGGGTTTCCCAGTAATTAGCACCTTTTTGCACATTTTCTTCTGGTGTTTATTCATGAACACAGGCACCCGTATTATTAAGTGGCTACTCAGGAACCTAGTGTATAGGGCTTCATAACGGTTTTGGAAGGTCTTTGAGGTTTTAGGGTTCATGTTATAGGGATAAAATCGAGACTCTCTATATTACAAGCGTAGCTGGTAAAAGCTCTAGTATCATCAAATGGGGGTTGCAGTGAGTATGATGATTCAGACCCTTATATCGCAAGTTCGGGGCTTCTTGATCCACAATATGGTCTACCTGGACCCTAAAGAACCTGCTTATTTTGGACGAATAGAAAGAAATCATCTTGTCCAGGTAAAGTTTTTGCCTCGATGAAGGGTTTCGGGGCTTTGGGTAAGTGCCTTCCAAACCCAGAGAGCCCAATGCCCTATAACTACGGACTATACCTAGACATCATTCGATTCAGCCCCGGATAACTTGAGCTAACCCTAAACCCTAAATCCCCTTTAACATTCCTTGATCCCTTATAATGTAGAATCGTGAAATAGTAATTGCTGATGTTATTCCTTTGGTTCCTTGTGTTAGCTGTTCTGCAATGATGCCCCAAAACGCTAGTCTGCCTGCAGCAGCCTCTAACACTACCTGTAGGCCCTGTTTATGATTTCTTTTTTACATTTTCTCATTTACATACATACATACATACATAAGCTTCTTCTCAGAGTCTGCTGCTGTTGGCTAGCGGCTAGGGGAAAAGCAAGCCTCGCATGAAAAGTCCCCCGCACAAGCCTTTAGCCTTTCGACGACGCCAGCTTGCTTGCAACAGCTGAGGCTTTCATGAACGCTCTGACTTTGTTGGACCCAGAGATTCCAACAACCCGCAAGCAATGAGTATCTTTAACTAGGGTTTATAGGCTTTAGGTCTTAAATCACATTGCAAGACTTCATCTGGTTCGGGAAAATTCTTTATCAATTAGGATGTAGGGTTTGAGGTGCAGCGAGGAGTTCTTGTTAAATCTTGCGTTTTGTCGCCATGGCTCCGGACGCCAAGCGTGTTAAAGCCGGGGGCAGCGTGAACCTCGAAGCGCTTCAAGCACGCTTGCAGGTGGGGCGTTTCGTTTATTGCAAATAGGTGGTCCCTCTTGTATAGGGCTCAAACAGGTTTCACATGGTTTTATTTGATTCTCTTGGAGTGCGAACCTACCGCGGTGGTGTGGAGGATGGGTGGGAAATGACTTGTGGGCACCCGGCACAGAGATCGGCCCATGACGGCCGCAAGTGAGAAAGCATTTTAAGGATGTGACCCGCAATCGCTCGGCGGAGGACACCTTGCGAGGAGGACAAAGAAGTTTGGAGCGAGGTGGACAGGATGCTAGAGTCCGCTGCAGATGAGCCGCCGCTGATTTATACTGGCACTGACGGCCTTCTGCATCACTACAAGCCACGTGCGGACCGTGCGGACTGAACAGTGCCGTTCATAAGGGGTGTTTTATAGCAGTTTACATGGGTCTCTTAACACCTAAACCCTAAACCCTAAACCCTAAACCCATGAACTTCTTCAGTCAGAGGGTTTCCCAAGGATCTCTGGAGGACTTCCAGAGGTCCAGCTCACGCAATAACCTTTGCAGGACCGTAGTCGATGTTTGGCCGTGGGGCAGGTCCGTCCTATGTGGGAACTGCAGAAAACCGGGTTACACCTTACCATTGGGGGTCATCACCTACTATTTTTGCAGGGCTTGGGGCTGCAGGTACATCCGAGGCCCTAAACCCTGAACCCTAAACCCCTAAACTCAATGAGTACGTTGGCCTCGACAGGGACAGGGAGTTCTACATGTTCGGGTGGTTGAGAGTTTCACCAGTTGAGGGCAAAATGCCAGTGCTTCTTTGGAGAACGGGTGCAGTTCAGCTTTAAAATAATCAAAACAATTAAAAATCTGCCTTATTTTAATTATTTTCATTATTTTAATTATTTTTTCTATTAAATACTTAAAATAATTAAAAAAAACTCTTAACCCCTAAACCCTGGCGTGAACGAAGTACGGGGCCCCGAAACTGCAAGACAGCTCACGGCCTTGGGCGTTGAGGTCGGCAGCCCCCATGATGCACAACAAACCCCAAGGCTGTATTCTATTACCATTCTAGCGTTTAGGATGGCTTAGGGTTTAGGGCTCAGGGGGTCAAGATAGACGCCTGACTTTTGAGTAATACTGTTCCTGAGCATTACTTCATACATTCATGTCATAATATACCGTACCCGAATGCCCTATTCCATTCGCAAAGGCCTTAAACTATACCCTTACAGTACCCCTTGAGAATCCAGGCTTCTATGTGCATTGGCAGGCCCTCATGGATTGAAGGAGCCCTGAATCCCCAAACCCTCAAACCCCTAAGCCCAACAGCTCGAAAATCCTAAACCCCTAAACTCTGAAACCCAAAAACCCGAAAATCCAAAACCTTCCACCCTATCCCGCATCGCACCCTGTTGACCCGGGAGGCGACAGATGTCTTGGCCAAGAAGCCAGAGAGCGGGGTCCTTTGCAAGCGGGGGTAAAGTTTGTCGCATAATTTCCTCCGGATTCCACAGCACTTTATATGCACACATATGAGCATGCATCTGTGTGCATACATGTAAGTGTACATATACACACAGATACATGTGTGTATATGTGGTCATTTATTTGTGTACATCGAGTCTTGTTGCACATATATATATACACATACATACATGCATATATATATATATATGTATGTCTGTGCATATATATATATATGTACGTAGACAAAAACCATAGTATATGCATATATGTATGTATATGTATCCATGTATGTATGCATGTACACACATGTGTCTCGGCCTATGCGTCTGTCTAAGTCCATGCCTGTTTCTATGTCTTTGTCTATGTTTGCTTCGATGCCTGTGCCTATGTGTGTGATTATGCCTATGTCCATGCCTGTTTCTATGTCGGTGTCTATGCCTATGCGTAAGATGCCTGTTCCTCTAAACATGTTATCGCGCCATGTGAAACCATGCTAACAACTTGTGCTCGCGTGCGTGCGTGCGTGTATATATATATTATATGTACGATGTCTGTATACACACTTACTGACTTATGCACCGAGTTCTGTGTGCACTGAGTTCTGTGGTTAAATCTTCATGAACTGTGTAGAACCCTCGCTATGATAAAAATCGTCGCGCTGCTTCGTTTTGCTTTGTTTATACCTGGCGGTCAATAGTTGTCAAAATTAAGGTCCCTTTTGGGTACCCTAAATATTATAATGGGGACCCAAAAAGGGGCCCTAATTTTGACAACCGCCCATTCGTGTCCCGATGATCGTAGCCTCTTCTTCGGATAGACGTACAAGGATCTCTGGGTTCAAGAAGCCCTGTGGAACCTTGCAAAGTTCGTCCGACCCTTTTGTTTATTGTTCATGTTATTCTTATCTTACTATTATTATTAACAATAATACAACGAATAACAACTTCGTAGCTGAGTTGGCACACTTGACGCTTTGTGGGACAATAGAGTCCCCAATAGAACTGAAAGTTTACACTCTTCGGGGGCTCTGAACTCAGCAACTAAGAAAAGAAGAGGAAGAACAACACTAGCAATACTAATAACAATGAATAACATCAAACTCGACACCTTCCGAACATGCTAAGCTCGTTAGCCTGATGCCTTCCTGGAGCAAAGCACAGGTCTCGACACCTTCATCTGCACCCACCACGGCACATTTCATGCCGATGAGGCAAGCGTCAGAAGGGGTCGATCGATGTGTTTGTCAGCTTTGGGGTGTCCGTAGAGTTTGGCATTTCCGTTCAATTACTCTCCGGGGGTTGGGACGGCTTATGGTTCAGGGTTTTGGTCCCAAACTAAACCCCAAATTGCCAAAGCCCCAACCCTAACTCCGCTTAACCCTAAACCCTGAAACCCCTAGCCCCTTAACTCCTAACTAAGCTCAACTTTGGGCTTTGAGGTTTCATGGGCTTCGGGTCTGGGGCGTGGGGTCGCTCCTGGGGAGTGGTGCAAGGGTGAAAATTTAGGAACCTGATTAAGAAACCTTGGGCCTTTGTCAGGGCTCCTTATGTGAATCCTACTTATGTGGGGTTATAGGCCCAGGTTTCTTAATCAGGTTCCTACATGACCATGCTTGATTGCTTTGTGTAGGACCTGGTCCTTCAAACCCTAAACCCTAAACCCTAATATACTTTTTCTCCCTGGCTACTTCAAAGTCCAGATGAAGGGATGGTTTTGGGGCAGCCTGCTGGCTTTAGGTTGCTTGCCGCTCACGCTTCAAGGGCTTAAGGTTTAAGGTTTAGGGTTTAAGGTTTAGGGTTCAAGGTTTCAGGTATAGGGTTTAAGGCTTAGGGTTTAGGGTTTAAGATTTAGGGTTTAGGGTTTAAGTTGTAAGCTGGGATCCGAAACGGGCCCCTCATTTACAGAACTACCCATAAAACCCCAGGCCTTATATCTAATTAGACAACTTGCAGTTGCCTAGCTTCGCGCCGCAGGTCATGGCCTGCGCCATGTTGAAGTGATCCCCGGCTGAACAAGTCTTAAAACGGTTTAGGGTTTTTTGGCTGTGAGGCTTTGGGTTTGGATATCCACCCGAGCACGACTGAATAGTAAGAGAAAGCGTAGGGATTACGTGGGAACCTACTACAAGCCGTGCAGCAAAAAGTAACGAAAACCCTGCAGTTCTCAGCCCGAACAACCCAAACTCTTTTTGGGGTCTATAGGGTTCAGGGGCGGAGTCGAGGGTTTCAGGTTTGGGGGGTTAGGGGGTAGGGTTTAGGAACTGAAAGCCTCGAGCCCTAGAACGGTCAACGCTGGAGCTTCTGTTCACTTCTTATTTCCTACCTTTGGTTAGTAGGGAATGGAAGAATGGTAGTAATAGTAGTTATAATTGTACCCCATTCCTTCATTCACTACTAACCAAAGGTAAGATTTGACACGCAGCAAACGAACATTATTCTGTTTTTCCATCGGAACGCGGATGCAGAAACTCGAAGTCTTCGGGCTGTTCCGACAACGCGTCGAAAGCCTTCCTGAACCGAGAGCCTTGCATGATTTTGACACTTTGTCTTGGAGTTTTTTCCACATAGTCTCAGTAAAATCTGCCCCCAGATCCTATTCTAATTGTCATGGCCCCCTCTCTTGCATCCTAGACTTCGCTCATTCTACAATCTGCAACCCTATCAGCTCTAAGCTCGAAGCCCTATCGCCTGCAAAGCTCTGTGAAACCCTATGCTATATAACACCGCAAAGCGCTTTAAGGCCGGATGAGACCTGTAAAAATCCCTTCCCAGGCCTTGACGACTACAGTTCTTTGCCGGTTCTCCGTTCTCGTGATTCAGAGGAGATTGACAAGGAACGCTCTGTCATTACTTAGCATTGTTGAGCTAGTTTTTGGGCGTCTTAGTTGGGTCATAGTTTCGGCTTGTTGGGTTTTAACTACTTGGAGGGGCAGGGGACTTAGTAAGTAGGTTATAAGTTATAAGTAGAGTTATAAGTGCCATAAATGGAGTTACCCCAATTATAACCCTACTTATAAACGACTTACTAAGTCCCCTGGCCCTCCAAGGAAGGTAACTAAGGGGGTCTGGCAGAGTTTGTTCTGTCAGTTAGGGAGCAGGGTTTGCCGGGCTTAATGGGTGCTGAGTTCAGGATTGATGGTTTCAGGCTGTAGCAGGATGAGGATTCTAGATAACCTTACAAGTACTTTGGAGCCTAGCCTAGCAGCGCATATGATGGAGTTGGGGTGTAGGCATCAGGTTCTGAGAATTTTGCCTACGAGCAAGATGGTTGTTACTCTCATGGGGTGTTGGTTTTGGCGCTGGAAGTTGGTTCTGCAGGTTATTGGTCAAACACTTATGGCGGATGTTACGATGTGGGTTTCGGTTGGAAGGAAGAGAGACAGAGGCAGAGAGAGAGAGAGAGAGAGATAGAGAGAAGCAGAGAATAGAAGCATAAGCTTGCAACACAGATGCTGAACATCCCCTTACAGGAGTTTCCGAAAATTAGGGGTCCCTTATTTTGGGGTCCTTATAATAAGGATCCTACTACCTCTTTTCGGAAACTCCCTTATAGGGTCCTTAAGGGAGGGTGGTTCAAGGCGGGAGGGCAGAAAGGATCCTTAGGGAGCCTTAAGGGGACCTCAGGGAGCACTAGAGCGAACTGGGGATTGGTAGGTTATCTACCCCCCCTTGGACCCCCCTCCCATAAGTTTTAGGGTTTAGGGTTTAGGGTTCAGGGAACTATAATCCCTGAACCTCTTCACCCCTGTGAAGGCAACCATCGTGGTAGACGTCGGGGGCACCTACGAGCCGGAATCTTGGCTTGCGTTCAGTGGACACCCGACATCTTAGACCCAAAGAAAGAGACTTCATTCCCAAAGTGCCCCAATGCATAATGGGAATATGTGTCACAGCAATCAATACGGTTCTTCCTCGAAAAGCAAATCACATCTAGTAGTAAATGTCCAGGACACCTCATACTCCTAGCCGCGGGTGATGAGGTTTGAGGTTGAGGGCTTTCAAATGTAGAAGATTATGGTAGAAGCCAGAAAGTTGGAACATCAATATCCTCATGCCCTTAAGCTAGAGTATAGGGGATCCTAGCACCAATCCTCCTAAACCCATGTTCCAACTTTCTGGGGTTCACTGTAAATGAGATTTGTAACAGCAGGCCTTCCTAGCATGGTAATCCCTCAGGCGCGAATTCACACAATGCTCGAAACAGTTGGGTGTAGGGTCTTTTGCGTCTCACGACCACTCGCCCCCAAACCTAATTCTCAAGATCCCACCCCTGCGTGCTACACGCAGAATCACCGACGCACCCGAAAGATTTGCAAATCCCAACCTCTGCCCCAACCTCAGAAACAGAAACGCCAAACTCTACACTCGACCCCACAAGCCTGCAAGCCGAAACTATCAAGACCAAACAGCCGCGACTTCTACAATCTCAGAAACCATGAACCTCAGAAGCCCAAGTCCTAAAGCCTACTGCCCTCCCCCACTGAAGACCCTTAAAACCAGAAGCTCAAGACGAAGTCAGGACAAGAAAAGGTTCGACCACCATCAGAAGACTTTCACCGAGACTTACTCGGAGGCTGAAAGATGGTCCTGATCGCTTCGAAGGGTTTTGGGTAGAGGGTTTGGGGTTTGAAGGTTTAGAGCGGAGGCTATAGGCTTGACTGATTTAGGATCCGGGTGATTCTGAAGGACTTAGTCTCAGGTTGCAGAGTAGAGGCCCTAGTATGGGCTCAGCATACGATAGGTGAATTCCATCCATCCGTCCGTCCGTCCGTCCATCCATCCATCCATCCATCCGTTCATGAATCACGAACCCTTCTATAAAGCCTACCATAGACTGGCGCAGAAAGCCCTCTATAAAACTCTTCTGTATCTCCATCCGTCCATCCATTCATCCATCCGTCCGTCCGTCCGTCCGTCCGTTTATCTGTCATGCCGTTCATAAACCGTTCTATACATCCGAGTACAAGCCCATCATCCAGAAACCCCTCCAAAGCCCATCCAGAACCTTTCTAGTAACCCTTCTATAGACCACTCCATCGACCCTCGACCAACATGCTTCCCTCCACACACTGGCGTTATTCAAGAGCGGAGTGCGGCCAAAATGCTTCCCTGGCAGGGTTCAGACGCATGACCCGGATTCTTCTGCCCAACAGTGGCGGGGTTCAGGAGCACGGCCAATCTGTTGCCCGAAAGTATTTGTGGGATTGAGAGACCAGACCCTCGACCTCCCGGACATGCTTGCATCACCGAGAGGGTTGTCAGTTCGAGACCAATGTGAGACCGATGTGTTGGAATTCTCAACGCGTGCATCGAGAAGACTGCCAGTTCGGAACGCGAGCCGTTCCGTCACCACATCCGCAATGCCAGTTCACAGGATGCCCTGCTCCATGTGTCAAAGGATGTCAAGCTAGAAGTAGAGCGAAGAGGCAACGTCAAGAAGCCCAACGGCCAACCAACCTCACAAAACTATGACACGCAATCTCACGGGCTAGGAGACAGTTGCAACCTCACACCAGCATCATAACATCATCATCACACCATGCCCTCCAATTCACCTCCACGAGAAGACCTGTCGTCGCGCCTTCGGGAAAAAAGCATCTCTGAGCGTTGCCCCTTCACGCTTGGAGGGGCAGGGGACTTAGTAAGTAGGTTATAAGTAGAGTTATAAGTACCCTAAATGGAGTTACCCCAATTATGACCCTACTTAGAAACGACTTACTAAGTCCCCTGGCCCTCCAAGTAGACCCTAAACCCTAAACCCTATAGATCCCTTTAAGGAACCCTATAGATCCCTTTAAGGAGCCCTTTAAGAACCCTTACTAAGTCCCCTGGCCCTCCAAGCGACCCAGCTCAACCTGAAGCTTGCGCACTCTTCGTAGCCTGTGGAGGCCTACCAGGGCATCAAGCTCTCCAGTGCAGGTCTAGCATCTGGTCTGGATCCAGGGTGGGGGAAAGGGTCGTGGAATGCGGTTTAGGGTTTAGGGTAGTTTTATCCTTGTGTCACAGGGCTGCGAAAAATCAGAATTTTTCTCGACTCCTGCAACAAAATTGCCTCCCCACTCATTTCTTTGAGGACCTTGGCATAGCTGGCAAGCGACGGGCTGTCTTGATCAGAGGCCTACAAGGATCTCTACACACCCGCCATAAACATGCTATAGCTATAAGCACTAGACTAGTGCTAGTTTACTGGTGTTGCTTGTGGCAGCTTCCACCGTCAAGAAGTCCACAACAAAGAAAAAGGGAAGTCGAACTGTTGTTAGGCTGAGAACTTAACCAATGTACGCACGAGTTTGCAAGAAAAACGTGGCCAAGGCTCTGTAATCGAGATCTTACCTAGAGACCTTCAGTAGTAGCCTTCAGAAGTAGTACCCCAAGGACCTTTCTAGAAAGCTTTTCCCTTTTCAACGAGACCTCCTCCCACTTCTGTCCTTGATGGTGACGTGCTTTAGCAGATTGAAGATGACAGGGTTGAATCAGGAAACCAACTGAAACTTGGGATTCCCGAGGGTTGTGATTTCTATCTGTACCTGGGCCCGAAAGGTATGTAGAATAATGGCCTTTTATAGGTTTTGGGCCATTATTTTGCCGACCTGTAGGGGTTTAGGTAGATTGAATGTGCATGCACATATGATGCATCTCTACGCAAGATACGGCAGCTTACGGAGAGCAGCATATCAGGCTTCACTGTGAAAATTGCTATGCCATGTCGTAAACTACACACCTATGTTTGCGCAATCGATGGCTTGTAGGCGTCCACATTGATGACATGTCGTTTCACGGCACTGGAGCCGCAAGAAGCCTGCTGCCATGAACATTGTGAACAGCCCTGCCTTGAATCTTCAACTAACACGCCGAAACTTTTGACACTTGTCGAGTTTGGGCAAGCCCCTAAACACGTGAAACATCTTACAGCCCTGTGCCCCTCCAAGGTGTTCAAGCACTTCGGAGGTGAAGTGGTGGAAGCTCTGCTCCTCGGCTGCTTTTGGAGCCTACGGGTTGCTGATGGGTCCGAGGGTGTTCTGCGTCTCAGCCATTCTGGGAGAGGTCATTGTGGGTGTGGGGGTTTTAGGGCATGGGGGTTTTGTAGGTTTCCTTCTGTGCAGCATTCACATGTCCCAAACTCGAGCAGAATCTCCCCTAAACCCTAAACCCTAAACCTTAAACCCTCAAAACATGGCGGCTTGCACATCGGGGACTTCGCACAAGAATCGCACTAATCGCCCAGCCTCTCAGCCCAGAGCTTGAGGTTTGACCTCGGCACCCTCCTAACAACGGCCTAAACCCCAACACCCCTAAACCCTAAAGCCCTAAACCCCCCTAAGCCCTAAAACCCCTCAAGCCCTAAAGCCCTAAAACCCTAAAGCCCTAAACCTCTAAATCCTTTAGATCCCTTATAGAACCCTTATGGGTCCCTTTAAAGGAACCCTAAAGCCCTAGACCTCATAGCGGCTAAGCTTTGCTGAGGTGCGGCGAGCTTGAGGCGAAACCCAAGGTCACCGGGTTTTAGGGTTTTAGGGTTAAGGGTTGCGTAAGTTCATGGGTTGAGGGTTTAGGGGTTGAGGGTTTAGGGGTTGAGGGTTGAGGGTTTAGGGTTTAGGTTTTAGGGTGTAGGGTGGTGTAAGTTCATGGTTGAGGGTCTTGTAGGTTGGGAGGTGCATAAATCTTGTTGTTCAACAGCTTAGCTCAGACAACTACCAATAGCATGCCTACGCGGTTTCAAGCAGAGCCATCATCCCCGCTAAATCCTAAACTCGAAAGCTCCTGACATCCTTAGCCATGGAAGCCCCAAGTTCCCCTAAATCAGAAACTTACCATTGTAGTTCCTTTTTTTGGGGTTTAGGGATTAGGGTTTAGGGGTTCAGGGTTTAGGGTTTAGGGGGTTAGGGTTTAGGGTTTAGGGTTTAAGGTATACCTAGAGACTCCATTGTAGTTCCTTTTTTTGGTTTACCAGTTTTAGGGTTGGGATCCTAGATTAGAGATCTTGGTTAACCCAAAAAAGGAACTACAATGGAGACTATAGGTACTGCTCGCGGCTCCCGATAGTTAAGACCCCGCGGGATCTTTCCATCATGGTCCTCATACAGTAGAAGCCCAAAAGTTGGAAACCCAATAGCCTCAATCCTTAAGAGTAATGTATAGGGAATCCCAGCACAATTTGGCCTTAATCCGGTTTCCAACTTTATAGGGTTTACTGTAAAGCCTCCGTGTTTCACAGCCCAGGAATCGCAGCGCTTTAGGTTAAAGAGCTTGGAAGGCCACAGGTTCCAGGACTCTGGTTTCGGGTTCAGGGTTCAGGGTCAGAAATGTGGTTTTGCTGTGAAGCTACGGATTCATTCCATTAGGGTTTAGGGTTTAGGGTTTCGGGTTTAGGGTTCAGAGATGGGGTTTTGCTGTGAAGCTACAAGAGTCGGGTTTCATGAGACAGTCACTGACACAGTTTTTGGGACCCTAACCAGGGTAAATTGCAACCCTACAGCCCTAAACCCTACATGAAGCTAAGCCCGCAACCCTAACTAGGTAGGGCTTAGCGGACTTATCTGGAGTGTCTGAGCTGGGACGAGCATGCGAGACTGGGCTAGGTCAAGGCCCGGTTTGAAACCATGGCTTCGGACACGGAGCTCATCCTCTTTGCGGCCCAAAGTTGAAGAGGCAGCACCACGCTCGGATTTGATCGATTCCCCAGCTCTCTACTGCAAGCCCGTCACTGACCTCGTCTCTTCTCAGCCCCTCTTGGCGTTCAGGGCACAGATCCAAGCAAGGATCGCNGAGGCAGCACCACGCTCGGATTTGATCGATTCCCCAGCTCTCTACTGCAAGCCCGTCACTGACCTCGTCTCTTCTCAGCCCCTCTTGGCGTTCAGGGCACAGATCCAAGCAAGGATCGCCAGTCTGAGCGAGGAGGCCCAGGTCCGACCGAGGATGAGGACCTGGACGGCGCCGATGGGCGATGAGATCGAAGGGGACCTGGTACGGGTACGGCTCCAAATGCCGGCAATGGCACGCGACAACGCAGTGAACGTCCTCTTCACAGAGCTCACGCAACTTGGTCAAGGCAACACGATACTGGGCAACTCGGTGGCGGCCCTCAACAACGCTGGACTGGGGAATCTCGCGAACTACAAACAAAGGGCAGGACACCGTGCAAGCCCTGAACCNACGCAACTTGGTCAAGGCAACACGATACTGGGCAACTCGGTGGCGGCCCTCAACAACGCTGGACTGGGGAATCTCGCGAACTACAAACAAAGGGCAGGACACCGTGCAAGCCCTGAACCACCAATTCAGAAGACAGACGAAGAGGCCACGACCTTAGCGTTTGGGACATTTTATGCTTTCCCTTATTGGGCTTAAGAGGATCTTATTTACTACTATTTTTCAAAAGCTTGAAAAGGCCCACCTACTTGGAGGGGCAGGGGACTTAGTAAGTAGGTTATAAGTAGAGTTCTAAGTACCCTAAATGGAGTTACCCCAATTATAACCCTACTGATAAACGACTTACTAAGTCCCCTGGCCCTCCAAGTAGACCCTAAACCCTAAACCCTATAGATCCCTTTAAGGAACCCTATAGATCCCTTTAAGGAGCCCTTTAGGAACCCTTACTAAGTCCCCTGCCCCTCCAAGTAGCTAAGCCCTAAACCTTTGGGCTTCGGGCACGGGTCTTGGAAGGCTGCGATCATCGCCAAGACCTACGACTCGCTGCGACTCAACTCGGTTTAGGGTTTAGGGTTTAGGACCGGTGTTGGGGACCTTGAGCTAAGATTCTAACACCCTCTAAGGGATTCAAGTGTTGCAAGCAGTTAAGTCAACTTTACAGTAGGGCGCGGTGTCTTTGCCTTAATTCACTGGGCTTTGGAGCACAATACTTTAATACTTTTTTCTTAAAGGAACCATTATGAAATAAAAGAACATACTTTTTTCTCCCTGGTTACTTGAAAGCCCAGTTCAGTGCTTCGAAGGCTTGAAGGTCTGTGGGAGAGGTTGAGGGTTGTGTAAGTTGGGGGGTTCAGGTCCAGGTCCCAGAGCCTCCAAAACCCCAAAATTAAGGAATATACCGTAAATCATAGTAGGATTCCTAATATGATTTAAGGTATATTCCTTAATTAAGGGGTTTTGGAGTCTCTGGGGTCGTTGGGTCAGGTCTGTCTGTACGGGTCGGTTCGAAGATACGGCTTTTCGAACTGAATGCGACGCCCAGTCCTATCCGAAAGTGGTTATTTTGGGAGTTTCGTTGGTTCCGGGTTTCGGGTCAGACTTAAGCTCAAAGGAGATCTCTGACACTGATCTTTGCAATCTACTGCGGTTTGGTCCCAGTCCTGGTCTTAAACCTTTTAAACCCCAAACCCTAAACCCCAAACCCTAAGCCCTTAAACCCTAAAGCCCTAAAGCCCTAAAACCCTGAAACCCAAACCTTAAACCCTAAACCCTAAACCCTGAAACCCAAACCTTAAACCCTAAACCCTAAACCCTGAAACCCAAACCTTAAACCCTAAACCCTAAACCCTGAAACCCAAACCTTAAACCCTAAACCCTTGCCCTAGGATCCGTGAGCTTGATGCCTTGGACAATGGCGTCCAGGCTCTCGACTCGGGATTTTGGGGGGCTGCTCTGGGTTCGGGGTTTAGGGTTTAGGGTTTAGGGTTCAGGGAGGTTAAGATTGAAAATGTTCGTGCTGAGGGTTTGGGGTAAAGGTTTGGGGTTGAGTATTTAGGCTTTGGAGGTTTCGGGGGCTTGCAGTTTATGCTGCAGGTGCATGCTTTGAGCTTCAGTCAGTGAGAATGGCTTTGTTGCCCTGGTAAAACAACCAGGCACAAAAGCAACCCGAAAGCCGTACGAAACATGAGCTCTACAGGAAGTTGAATCCCCAGCGCGGCGGAGCCCCAAACCCTAAACCCTGAGCCGTATTTCCTGCCCACACCCTGGACCCTAAACCGATTGTTTGGGACAGCAGGTTCTTGCGTGGGTTGCGGTCGTTTGAGCATGTAATTAGGGCTTAGGGTTTTGGACTTGCAAGTGAAAGGCCCAAGGGAGTATTAGCTTAGGCTTCAACCCAGACCCCCGGGAGGATCTAGAAAGTAGATCCCCTAATTTGGGGCCCTATACTACTAAGGGTACTTTATAGGAATCCCCATTAAGGGATCTACTTTTTGGATCCTCCCGGGGGTCTGGGNCAGACCCCCGGGAGGATCTAGAAAGTAGATCCCCTAATTTGGGGCCCTATACTACTAAGGGTACTTTATAGGAATCCCCATTAAGGGATCTACTTTTTGGATCCTCCCGGGGGTCTGGGAAGCTTGTGGTGGGCCTTTACCATCCTGTTCCCTTCTTGAGGACTACCGCTGTGAGCCCTGGAATCATGTTGGTAGTTGTCAAAATGAGGGTCCCTTTTGGGGTACCCTAAATACTAGGTGCCGTACTATATCAGGGACCCAAAAAGGGGCCATAATTTCGACAACCACCCATGTGGTTGCAACTTTTGTTCTTGCTACCTTGCTGTTCTCATGAATTTAGGTTCGTGCCCGAAAGGACTACAAACACCCCCAGTCCCCGACAAAGATCGAGCACGCTTCGAATGGTGGTACCTCGCAGAAGCCTTGTCTACAACGCTATCAGCTCCAAACCCCTCACCCCAGATCCGTACAAAGCCGGATGAGGTGGCTGACGAGCCACGCTACCGCTTCGTCACGCACCTCGGGGCTCGGATCGGTCGGCTGAATCCGAGCTGGCAGGCGCCGGAGGGAAGGGGAATTGTAGGGTTTAAGTTCAGGGGTTTCGATTCGGGTTATGGGGTGTAGTAAAGGGTGTTTTTAGTGTTCTGGGCTTGATTTTTAAAGGGTGTTTCAGTGTCTGGGGCTTAACTTAAGGCAAAGCTCTACTGCGTAGGGTTTGGATTGTTATGGCTTAGGGCTACAGGGGTTTTAGGAGGATTTGGTCACAGGTTTAGGGTTGAGGTTGTACTTGGAGGCTCAGGGGACTTAGTAAGTAAGGTTATCAGTCCCCTAATTGGGGTTATAAGTATCTATAAGTATAGTTACCTTATTTATTACCCTAATTACTAAGTCCCATGATCCTTCAAGTAGGGCTCTCTAGGTTTTCTTATGTTGATGCGGTCTCCTGTGTGCTTTATGCGTGGCTTGTGTTGTGTCAGGTTTTTCGCAGATTTTGAATGGTCTTGTGTCTTGGCACCGTTTTTCCTTATCCTGAGAAAATCCAATCGCTGCGATATGCCTGTAACATGACTTTGCATACATCACAGAAGTTTTGAAAGCCATGCCATGGAATGGCCTGCGATACTTGCAGAGTTAGACCACTGGCGGCGGAACGTGCCACAAATGAGCAAATCGGCACTCACTACAATTTTTCGCTGCATGCCCCATATCACATGTGGGAGAGGCGTGCTCGTTCTACGGTCCTTTGCTGGAGCTATGTTGGCGTCTAGGGTTTTGAGTTTAGGGTTTGAGTGGTTGATTGGGAGAGGCAGGCTCAAGCGCAGAGCACTCATGGTGAAGAAAGCCTCGTATATAGTATCCCAGTATCTCAGCATGTAAATGCAAAAGATAGAAGAGCTTTATGATTGCAGAGTTGGTTCTTGCGCCACACATGTACTGGCAGTCAGTGTGTGTGTGTGTGTGTCTCTGTGTGTCTGTGTGTGTTTGTGTGTTTGTTAACCCTCAACGCTACACCGGATCCTATCGGGGACCCTTGAGTGTTAGCAGAGGATGTGTGCGTTTCTGGGCTCAGGATCCGTGATTACATGGGAGTTTCCGAAAATTAGGGGTACCTTATTTTGGGGTCCTAATAATAAGGATCCTACTATTTTGGGTACTATATTGGGGTCCCCTATTTTCGGAAACTCCCATATCCCTTATAGAGCCCTTTAAAGGAACCCTTATAGTACCCTTATAGTAACCCCTTAAAGGAACCCTAAGGTACCCCTATTTTCGGAAACTCCCACATCATTTGTGGCTGAAGCCTGAGGGCTGAGAGGGCTGAGAGATCGGAGTTCGTAACTTACCCAGACCCCCGGGAGGATCCAAAAAGTAGATCCCTTAATGGGGATTCCTATAAAGTACCCTTAGTAGTATAGGGCCCCAAATTAGGGGATCTACTTTCTAGATCCTCCCGGGGGTCTGNTCCAAAAAGTAGATCCCTTAATGGGGATTCCTATAAAGTACCCTTAGTAGTATAGGGCCCCAAATTAGGGGATCTACTTTCTAGATCCTCCCGGGGGTCTGGGTAGTTGTTAGACTTTGCCATGTTTCCAGGTAAGTAGTATGGGTTGCACGGCGACCTGGTGGGGTTCAGGGTTTAGGACCTTAGGATTTGGAGTTTTTCCCAGACTTTAGGGTAGCATCTTTCTCGCTGGACTTCTGCCCAACAATGAGAGTCTGGGGGTCAAGTGAGCTGTCAGGGCTGTGTGTGGCCTGTGGTAGGTCGTTTCGTAGCTGCTCATGTAACCTAAGTAAACTCGAAGACCCTACAGTTGAAGCCTCAGCTGTTCATGTGGAGCCCTAGCCTGCCATGTAACCTAGATAGACTCGAAGACCTTAAGCTTGAGATCAAGCCCCAAAAGGCCTCCACGCGAGTCAACCGCAGGAGGAGAGCTCCCCCGCAGCGGAAAATTCCCGGTTCAAGGAGGCCATTTCTGGGAGGGGGGTGGGGGGTGTCTCGGGATTTATGTGGGGTTTATAGGGTGAAAAGGTTTTTGCAGCATGGAGTTTTGGGATCTATGCTTAGTTTACAATCTGGTGTTCTGGGATTCATCGTTTCGGGTGTAGGATTCCTTTCCTGCGACTCGGCCGGTTTTTGTTGCTGTGTCATTGGGGTGAGTCAGACCGTGCCGTTTCAAGTCCTTTCAGGAAGGGCGCCCCAGAAACCAAAAATGTGTAGAACACGAAGAAGACGGTTTGGGGGCCTCTTGCTGTAGCTGTAGCCCAAAAGGCCTGCTGTACCTTTGTAGGGCCATGTTCAAGCAACTCTTAGTAAGGAAGTAATAAGGATTGAGGCTGCTCTCTTGAACCCCCTATATATGCAGCCTCTAGGTAGTCCCAAACGCTACAGCGCAACATATGATGTAGCAGTTCTAGTAATTGCCATATCCCTTACTGGGTTTAAGACTTGGGGGTCTTATCTTCCAACATGTTTCAGAGGCATGGAGGGGCCCACTTAGTTTGGGTTTTGCCTAAATACGGGCAGTCCGCTTTGGCCCTAAACCCTCAACCCAGATGATCGTGAAGACCTCACATTACAGAACCTTGGAACCCTTCATTAAGGAGGATACCGCTAAATCCTAAACCCTAAACCCTTAAACTGCTAAACTCTAAACTGACCTCAAGAATAAGCCCAGAACAGACCATGCAGGGATCCTTCACCACGCCGTACGATCTCTTCCTTCATCAAGGGCTTTGGGGTTTTCCCGGAGCCCACCAAGTCAAGCTTCGTTCTGTTTACGACAACCCAGTAACTTGGAGCCAACAAATCCGAGTCGGTCGACAGTCTAACATAGGGGCCTGCATGCTCAGCAGTTTTTTTGTATTCAGCATTCCCGAGTATAGTATGGTGAGGGGCTGCTCACAACCCCAGACTACGTAACTCTCACTTCGACCTATACATAAAGCCCGTCATCAGCATACCAGCAGCACCGGCATTGCCAAAAGCTGTCGACCAAAGCCGCTGTCCCTAAAACACTCACCCGCAAGTTACGTTTACGGTTTGGGGGTTCAGACTTTCGGGTATAGGGCTCCTTACTCTAGTTCTACCATAATATACACCAACACCCTCTTCTGATTCTTAAGGCCCCTAGATGAGCCTTTGGAATTAGGGTTCGTAGGGTTTGCCTTTCAGATTTTCGGTTTCATGAATGAAGGCTTGCACTTCGGGAGCACGGTTTAGGGTTTAGGGTTTAGGGGTTCCAAGATTTCCAATGAATTCCGAAGCGCGGCAGGCTCTCCTGGTGGCTGCCAAGGATGGATGGGTTGCTGGGTTTTAGAGGAGTAGGGGCCCTAAGCCCTAAAACCCAAACCTCAAGCCCGAAACGTGGTTTTGTGCTTTCCAGGTTCGTGGCCTGATGTGCACGTCTCTAAAGAGGCGAGACTTCCTGCGAGAGCGAAAGTCCATTGCACTTAAAACAAACGTAAACCCTAGACTAAACCCTGAACTGAACCCTTAACCCTAAATGCTAGCCCCGAACCCTTAAGTCATTGTTGCGAGCCACTGTTGCGAGCCTAAACCCTACGCACTTAACCCGGGCTTTTGAGGTTTAGCAGCGTTTTGACGTTCAGGGTTTTGGTGTAAGGGATAGGCGTTTAGGGTTGGGTTTCTCAAACTGAAATTATGGAAACCAGAATTCTTATTCGTAATACCTCAGGGTTCCCAGTACAATTCTAGCAATATCAAGCCCTAATGCTTCTAATGGTTAAAGCCCTTTTTGAAAAAGACCTTATAACCATGCACAGAAGCAGAAGCCCTTATACAAAGGACCCCTACTGTCGCTGAGCATCTTTTTTCGCATGCAGTCGTATGCAGTTTCCACTTTAGCTCTTGTAAGGGTATCATCACGGGTTCAAAAAGAGGGTTTCATGAGGTTTAGGGTGTAGGAGGGTGTAAGTTTGAAGGGTTTAGGGCTTAGGGTCTGGTCCATCAAGGAGGCTGACTCACGAAATCATTGTGGCAACTACATCACGCCATGCTGGGTTACAGCGGGATAGGCTCCGACATCGAGGGGGAGCGCTTGGTGAACAACACGCATTTGTGTTCTACATGGAGCTCATTGTCATCCTTACAACCCTAAACCCTAAACCCTAAACCCTAAACCCCTAAACCCTAAACCCTAAACCCCTAAACCCCAGGCAGAAACATCGTGCAAAACGCTGAGATCGTGGACGACGACTTTTCTGCGGCCTCGGGCTCTATCTGGCGAAACTGGTACTTGGAGGGACAGGGGACTTAGTAACCCGTTTATAAGTTGGGTTAAAATTGGGGTAACTCCATGTAGGGCTGTAGGGTACTTATCACTCTACTTATAACCTACTTACTAAGCCCCCTGCCCCTCCAAGTATATAGCTCCGGGCCCGCAGAAAAATTGCCGCACGGTGCATAGCGGCAACAGCTTGACGCTGTGAACTGTCATGGAGTATACTTCAGGCTGATCCTGCTCCAAAGGCTGAGGCTACTGAGCAGCTATGGGAGGTGCAATCAAGGTTGTGAGGAATGATGGTACAGCCCGTGCCCCCAAAACCCCAAGCTGCAAAGTTCCAAGTCAACAGCAACTCAAGACACGACGGAGAGCGAACCGGATTTGGTCAACGGCTTCATCTTTTAATCTTAACCTCCTAATCCTAAGCCCCCAAACCCTGTAAGGGTGTAGCCCCCGGAGTTGTCGTCAGGAGCTTTGTGACATCGTCTGTGGCTATGCTACCCACTGGCTTCCTGCGCGGACGCTGGTGGATGAGGTTGCGAGGTTCAAACATCAACCCTAAACCTAAACCCTAAATCATAGACTCATAGACCCTACACCTTAAATCAACTTGTCCTTCTGTGCTTTCGGCTTTCCTTGCAAACTGAACACTACGAACCGAAATCCTTTGTTTCAGGGGTCTGGTTCGGAAATGGGTTTGCTTCATGAGGCTAGTGAATTTGCAGTCTTGATAATTTGAGAAGGGCTTTGCCGGGAAACTAGATTGAAAATGCAGCTTTACTAGTTCGATAAGAGTTTTGTCGGGAAATTAGATTCTAATGTGTGAGGGAAACCATCGCAAGTAGAAAGGCTTATGTATTTCGTTGGAGGTCTTCGGAGTTCAAGGTTCGAGGTGTGGGGCTTAGTGATTTAGGCTTTAGGGTTTAGGTTTTGAGGATTTAGGGGTGTAGGGGTTTAGGGGTGTTTAGGGTTTACGGTTTAGGGGTGTAGGGGTTTAGGGGTTTGGGGGTTCAGGGTATCATTGAGTGTAATTACCTACAACCTAATTGTTGCACTTGTGCACTTATGTTATCACTAGTTGTACTCAAGAGCCCAGAGACTCCAAGATCCCTTAATTGAGGAACATCCCTTAAATCATATTAGGGATCCTACGGTATATTTCTTAATTAAGGGATATTGGTATCATCGGAAGACTGACCCCATAAACCCTAAGCCCCCAACTATTGAGGGATCTCAAACTCACCGCCTTAGATTCACTGTTGGCCTGATTTCACGATCCCTCCACACCCAAGGCATTGTCCAACCGCCGCAAAGTGCACGAGTCTGGGGAAGCATCGCGGCTGATTGTGGCTTCAAGGTCTTTAGGGTTTAAGGCTTTAGGCTTTAATGACCAAAGGATTGTACTTTTGTTTGGGTCCTCGGGGCTTTAGCTTTCTTCTCAGATTTAGGGCTTTGGAGTTTTCTGGTGTAGAGGCCGTATCACGTTGTACTAATATGTTTATAGCCGAACAAACCGTAGCGCCCCATTCTAATGATTCAGCCCCCTTTTATACCAAGCTCGCAGAGTACATCTCATCGTAGCCCTTATGCCCCCTAGCAAGGAAGCTTATTCTCTTAACAACTAGGACAGGATATCCGAACTTCCGGGCATGGCTTTGTGGACTGAGACATGCTGAATTTTGGATGAGGTGCGCACTTGGGGGTTTCGGGTGTAGGAATGCATTATTTGTCGTGATTGCAGGAGGTTAAATCAAACTCAAAGCTACTTGGAGGGGCAGGGGATTTAGTAAGTAGGTTATAAGTAGAGTTATAAGTACCCAAAATGGAGTTACCCAATTATAACCCTACTTATAAACGACTTACGCCCTCCAAGTAATCCCTCAACCGGGAACCTTACGTGCTAAATCCTCATCCTTGAACCCCAAATCCTCGATATTGGATCAGGGGCCGGGGACTTATTAAACAAGGTTATAACTACCTTAATTTGGGGTTGTATGTAAATATTATACCGGTTGCCTGACTTATATACCTAATTACCAAGTCTCTAAGTCCCATGATCCTTTCAGAAAGCCCTTGTCGCTGAGCCGTAAACCCTACGCGCTACACCACCGGGCTCGTTCGGTAGCGAGAACTCACACCTCAGAGGCCTGAGCAAAACCCTACATCCTGTAGTTTAGGAATGTATCCTAGTCTTTAGTTCTGGGCCTTCTGGGCGGCCTTAATTAATGTTGCGATTAAAGTTGTACAGTGTCCTTACTGTTGTGATTTGAAGTAAATTAGAGGGTACTGGGCCCCCTACACCACCAATCCCTTGCCGTTTCCATGACTTATTTAAGGAGTTCACGTTAGGGAGCCCCTACAACTGTAGGTTTTCTTGGGTTCAGGAGGTAAGCCCAAAACTCTAAAGCCCTGAGATCATGCTGCTGTCGCGCTACTGCCCGTGGCAAGATCACCTCTTCGACCTGGAGGAAGAAGAGGAGGCTTTGGGTTTAGGGCTCAGAGGTTCAGGGTTTCGGGGTTCAGGTGTTGAGGGGTTCAAGGGTTCAGGGGTTCAGAGTTTTAGGGGTTTAGGGCTTGGTGGGTTAGGGGGTTTAGGGTTTGTTTAAGCAATCTTTAGGGCTTGGGCTTTGGACTTGGGGTTTCTTTGGTGCTCTTAGAATTACTTTCTACCCTAAGGCTCCTGGACCCTTGTAGTGAGGTCCCAAACCCTAGCCCCCACAGCCGAAACCCTCCCCCAGAAGGCCCAAGACCCTGTTTGGAGCCTTACGGTAGTTTCATTACACTAAAACCGCTTTGGGTTATTCGAAAGATCGTGTTTGCATTATCCCTAAACCCTGAACCCTAAACCCTAAACCTTAAGGTTTAGGACTCAGGGCTTAGGGGTGTAGGGCTTTAGGGCTTCGGTCCTAATTGTCTCCAGCGGTAAGAAACGCAGTAGCCTTTGGCTAGGGGTTTAGGGTTTCTTTAAAGGGACCCATAAGGGTTCTATAAGGGATCTATAGGGTTTAGGGTTTAGGGGTTAGGGGTTTAGGGTTTAGGGCTTAGGCTTACAGTCTAGGCTTAAGGGTTTAACCTTTCCTGTTGTGACCGGTTTTGGTGGGGATCAGGGTCTGTGTCTTCGCGTTTTGGGCGTCAGATAGGGACCTTAATCTTAGAGTTTTGGGGCCTATTATAAAATTATACCTGTAGCTGAAAAGACCTACCTTTTTAGGTTACTATATATAGAAGCCATAATAAGGAACCCTAAAAAGGTAGGTCTTTTCGGCTACAGGTAATCATTATAAGGAACCTCCAAAATAGTATTGGTAGTTATTTCGGCTCTACATTAGGCTTAAGGGTTTAGGCTTTCGGGTTGTGACCGGTCTTCTTTAAGTTCCGTAGGGATCGGGGTCTGGGTCTTAGCATTTTGGGCGTAAGAGTGCTCGTTAAGTTCCCGGGTTTTATGGAATCTATGGTTCTTACTAGAGGCGGGGGGAATAGATCCCTACCTGAAGTCGCGGTGTCGTAGTCCCGATGGCCCGTTCCCCCATTCCCGACTAAGAACCAGGGAGAGTTTGGTCTACTTGGAGGATCAGGGGACTTAGTAAGTAAGGTTACCGGTACCTTAGTTGGGCTATAAGTATTTATAAGTAGATTTGCTGGATTTCTGACCATAGTTACCAAGTCTTATGGTCCTTTAAGTAGATTTCTGACCAAAGTTACCAAGCCTTATGGTCCTTTAAGTAGATCTCTTTCGAGTTCGCTGGGTTTAGGGGCCTACAGTGTTGGGTTTCGGGTCTCTTTCCGACGCCATGGTTCCTTTTTTATGTCGGGGCCTCCGAAAGAGAGCAATAGGGTCCTAAATAATTACCCATACTATTCTGGGGGCTCCTTACTATAGTTATAATATAATTGGCCCCAAAACCCTATTCTCGTTATTAAGGCCACCGAATATGCCATTCTAGCGGTCTTACTCTTCTATTGTTATTAGTTAATGTTTGTTATTTGTATTGCCGCCTCAGTTTTATTATTGCAATTATTACTATTCCATTTCAGAAGAATGGCCCTTAGATGGTTAGAAGCATGGTTAAGGGCTCAGGGTCATGGGTTGTTGTTTTGTTGCGAAGGCAGTTGAGGTCTTGCATGCATGAGTCGTGCTTCACTGTCATTCAGACATCGGGCATGACCTTGCACTGGACCACTTTCATTTGCGGCCGTTACACTCTACAGTATCCCCCCATGTTGTGCTTGGTCGCCATGCTGAAAGACGCTTCTTGTTTATCGCGGCGAGCAGTTCGTCGTTTGCTTTTGGAATGGTTTGGGTTGACCACCCTCAGCCCTAAACCATACACCGAAAGCCTCGTAGAATAGGGTTTAGGGGTTTCGGTTTAGGATTAAGGGTTTAGGGGCATATCGCCTGAAGCAGAATGGCGTTTGTGTGTGCTTTTTTGGTGTATGTTTTTTGATTTACAGTAAACGGCAGGCTCACCGAACTCCATTGGTGAAGTATGTCCTCTTCCAGGAGCCGTCCCTCTGGGCTTCGTACTGTAACTGTCTGAGGTTTCGGGTCCAAGGAATGGGGTTTCGAGTTCTGGTTTGAATGATTTGGGATTTGAATACTAGGTTCCTGAGCACTACCCTTTTGCCCTTTTTCTTTTTGGGTTCCCTTATTCCTAAACCCTAAACCCTAAACCCTAAACCCTAAACCCTAAAACCAAACCAAAAAGTAGTAAAAGGGTACCCTTATCATGAAGGGGCCACTCAGGAACCCTAGAATAGCTAGTAAACTGTATCGCCTTCCTGGTCACCAGAAAGTCATCATATGTTGGGTCATTCCCCCTCCCAGTAACTGTCCTTAAAGGGGCCTTATTAAGGGGGCTAGAAAAACTCCTATTACCCATTGTGGTAACAGTTACTGTAAGGGGGAATGACCCAAATCATATCACATATTACCCATTATAAGGAATATACCATAATTCCCATAGTTTAAGGTACTTAAAGTAATGCAGGATTTTGTCCATCAGCAGTATCACATATTCTGAACCCATACGAACCTTACCCGATAAAGACGCTCAGGAAAAGGCTTGGGACGATAAAAATCCTGGTTCGAGCTTCCGTCTGGGGGTTTGCTGTGCTTGAAAAGATGTGGGTGGTTGTCAAAATTAGGGTATTATAATACGGCACCTATTATTGAGGGTACCCAAAAAGGGACCATGTGTGGTGCGTCAGTGAATCACTGGAAGTGAACCATGGGACTTTCAACTTCAACCCCGAAACCCTCAACCGATATACCCTAAACACCTAAACCCCCTAAAGCCCCTAAACTCCAAACCTCTACAACCTAAACCCCTTTACCTTAGGGGTATATGGATGCTGATGTTCTTGCCTGGAGTTGTAACAACGGTTCAGGGGCGCAGGGTCTAAGGTTTAGGCTACCAGGACTCTTTGAAAGAGCCCTCACAGGCTCCAATGGTGGGTATTTACGGGTACAGTACGGTAGTTGGGAGGTCTAGGGGTTTAGGGTTTAGGGGTTTAGGGTTTAGGGTTTAGGGGTTTCGGGTTTAGGGGTTTCGGGTTTAGGGTTTAGGGTAGGTTAGGAGCAGGGTGCCCACTTGAAGGTTTTACTTTGCAGATCCTCCCATGGCTCTGCCTGCGCCGGGTGGACGATCGGACCCCCTTACCCCGAGCTCCTCAACCCTGAGCCCTGCCTTAACCCTGAAGAACCTACCTTTTTAGGGTTCCTTATTATGATTTCCTTATAGAAGTCCTTAAAAAGGGAGGTTCTTCAGGGTTAAGGTGGACTCTAAACCCTCAGCCGCTCAAGTAGCAAAAACCCTCCGAACCCGCCTCAAACCCTAAACCCTAAAGCCAAGCCCAAACCCCAAACCCTAGCCGGGCGCTTGACTGCTTGGGAGTGCGGGCTTAGGGTTATGCGGCCTACACTACAGCCTGAGTATATATGTATATATATATATATCTATAAACTATTGAAAAAGGTAGTAGTAGTAGTAGTAGTAGTAGTAGTAGTAGTAGTAGTAGTAGTAGTAGTAGGACGTCGGGACTAAACGGGGGTATTACTATTGGTTGTACTCTTGCTGATTATTTTCGTGTTTCTTCTTCTTCTTTCTGTTTTCATTCCGTCGAGGACAGCCGTGGGAGTTGGCGCGTGCAAGCAGCACCAGCTGCAGGAGCCTCAGATCGGAGAGCATCTGAGCATTTGGTGGATTGAAAGCTGCTTAGAACCTGTACAAGAAACCTATGGATGAAAGGACCCCTCATAGGAAACCTTAAAGGAGCAGACCATGCTAAGCATTCTTTCAAAACCCTCACAAAAAGTCTACAAAACCCTTGAAAAGTCCCTAAAGCCCCAAGCCCCAAACCTGCCCAAGCCCGAACTGCCCTACGGGAAGCCTCCGGCCCCCTAAATTGTCTAAGCTTCTCCACCATCCCCACCTCTCCGTGCTGAGGCCCGGGGCAGTTTCGATCTTAGGCGCGGCGAGCTTTGGTTTTCGGGTTTACGCATTTTTAGATCGTTGATGCAGTCTTACAAGGGCTTGTGAACGGTGTTACAAGGGTTTTACAAGTGCTTCGTAAAGGAGTGCTATACGGCTGTATAAGGCTGTGAGGTTTGAACAACCTAAACCCCAAATAGCCTGCCTTTTAAGCGCCTATATTATACAAGGAAATCATACGAAGGAACTGCTCTTTTGAAGTGTTGAAGCCATTTTCGCGGTGTTTCGTGGAGCCGAAAACCCTAAACCTTGGGTACTGCCCCCACTCAGTAACAGATGGATACTCTTTCAAATATCTATATATAATATATATATATATATGTATATTTGGCCCCAAAAAAGCCGTATTAAAGATAGCTACTGTATAGGGGCAGTACCCAAGCTAAGCCTACTGTCAGGGCTTTCACAACCCTAGACCGAAACAGCAGCCACGAAAACGTTACTTAAAGCATCAGTTATACAGGGGCCTTAATAATTACCTATACTATTTTTGCGGCTCCTTATTAGCATTATAGTAGAATGGGCCCAAAAACCCTATTCTAATTATTAAGGCTCCTGTGTTACTTAAAGCATCATGAGCTTCGGTAGCTGGGGCCTCGGGCTTCAGGGCTTGTGGGGGCCTTTCAGGATCACTGGGACTGAGTAACTAGAGGATTGGGTTCCTTAAAGGGATCTATAGGGTTTAGGGTTTAGGGTGGATCTATAGGGTTTAGGGTTTAGGGTCTACTTGCAGGGGCAGCGGACTTAGTAAGTAAGGTTATAAGTAGGGTGATAATTGGGGTAACTCCATTTAGGGTACTTGAAACTCTACGTATAACCTACTTGCTAAGTCCCCTGCCCCTCGTAAGATATCTCTAGTTATCACTTACATAGAGCCAAAATCAAGGTATTCATGGCCTTCTATGTTTCTAAACAGAGTGTGGCTACCCGGATGCCCTGAACACTATCATCCTGTCACCGACCGGACATTGACTCTGACTTAGCGAACTGTCCGGATGAACATCCAAAAGGAACCTCCCCCGCCGCCTACCTCCACCTACAACTTGTTTATACATGGGCATTAACAATTGCCATGGGGCGTTGGGAGGATGTATCAATTAAGGTATACAGTATATAGGGATTATGAGAGGATTGATCTGTCACTAGGATTGAACTACGCAATATTCAGACCCCCGTACTATCCAACAGTCGCGACCAACGCCCTTATCCCCAAAAGTCTGAACTCCACAAACCGCCGCGCCCCGAACTCTAAACTCACACCTGCAACCTCTCCTTAAAAAAACCAGAGTAAAACCTCAGAAGAGCACCAGACACGCACAGAAGCCCTAAACCCTAAACCCTAAACCAGAACATCCCTGCATCCCAGAATCCGAAGATCCTCCGAACGCCCAAAGTCCGTAAGCCCTCGTTCCTCAAACCTCGAAACCTCCGAAACAATGAGGCCCCCCCCCTTACCCCCCCTGTCTTCAAGCAGAATAGGAAGTCTATATAAATCCCAAAACCGAAGACCTCAAGGATGAGAAACACGAATAGAACTTTCATAGATCCCTGAAAGCACCCTTTTCAACCCTCTAAGGGAACCCTTATAGATCCTTTAAGGGAGCCCATATAAGTCCCTTAAAGGAACCTTTTAAATCTCCCTAAGACCCTGAACCTTTAGACCCTAAACCCTTTAAAGCCACTCTAAAACCCTATAACCCCTGAACCCAAACCCCTAAACCCTATAAACCCTGAACCCCTAAAAGCCCAAACCCCTAAACCCTTTAAAGCCACCCGAAAACACCCTAAACCCCTGGGAGGCTTCGGATGCCCGCTGCCTGGTGTGGCCTCCGCGACGATGAGCTCAGCAAAGCCTCGGGCATCGAAGGCAAGGACCGATGATGAGGAGATCCATATGGGAGTTTCCGAAAATAGGGGGTACCTTATTTTGGGGTCCTTATAATAAGGATCCTACTATTTAGGGTACTATATTGGGGCCTAGGGCTTAATTTCGGAAACTCCCTTATCGATCCCATAAGGGAGCCCTTCTAGATCCCTGAAGGGAGCCCTTATAGATTCCTTAACCCTAAACCCTACCTTACTATAACCCTAAACCCCAAGCCCTAAACCCTACAAACCCTAAACCCCATACACCCTAAGCCCTAAACCCTAAACCGTATACCCTATAAACCCTAAACGCCATAAACCATAAGCCCCCTAAACCCCAAACCCTAGGGGTACCTTATTTTGGGGTCCTTATAAGAAGGATCCTACTATTTAGGGGTACTATATTAAGGGTCCCCCTATTTTCGGAAACTCCCATAAGGGTTCCTTTCGGGGATCTAGAAGGTTCCCGTAAGGGATCTTTAATTAGGGGTTCTATTAGGGTTTAGGGGTTTTGATAAGGGTCTGTAGGAGGAGATCTATACCCAACAGGTCCCAAGTACCTATACTGTAGAATGTAGGGTTTCTACAATAGGAATAACTATTGTGATTTGTGCAAATATCCCCATAACAGTACCTAGGACCCCTTGGGATAAGGGTTCCTCTCAGGGATTTATAAGGATTCTAGTTGATAAGGGTTCTGTAAGATGAAGAGGAGCCCGGATTAGGGTCAAGATGGGTGCAGGGTTAAGGGTTTTGGGGTTTAGGGTTAGGGGTTTAGGGCCTTAGGGTTTGGGGTTTCGGGGTTTGGGGGTTCAGGGTTTAGGGTTTCGGGTTTGGGATCTAGGTTCGGAGAAAGCCCTAACACCAACAGCACCGCAAGTCCTGCGGGCCTTAATCAGGATACCTTGTTCACCCGCCGGACTCGACGCAGTGTAGTTTTGTAGCTTGCGCGGGCTTCTGGGTCTTAGGATTTAGGGAAGTTTAGGGACATTTCTGCTCCTTGTGGCAAGCCTTCTAAGATGCAGTTGACAGGCTCCGGTCACCCGGAACTTATCTCAAATTGGAGCCGCCGGCTAGAAGAAAGGCCCTGTTGTAATAATCATCATCAGCGTCACCTCAAGCACCATCATCATCACCATCATCAAAATAGTAACAATATTAATAGTCGCTATAAGAGTACTCCATTATAGACCTCTAGGCCTTTAATCGCTAGCCTAAACCGTTAGCCCCCTTGACTGGTTTCAGGCTGCATCTTCGTACATGCCAACGGCTTTATCGGCGGGAACTCGCCGGGGGCCTCA
The DNA here is from genome assembly GCA_003297005.1 of Symbiodinium sp. clade A Y106. NCBI lineage: Eukaryota > Dinophyceae > Suessiales > Symbiodiniaceae > Symbiodinium > Symbiodinium sp. clade A. The sequence continues at coordinate 196,996 of BGNK01000224.1, forward strand.
GGGAGGGTTTATGGACCCTAAACCCTAAACCCTAAACCCTAAAACCCTAAACCCTAAACCCTAAGTCCTAAGCCCTAAACCCTAAACCCTAAACCCTAAACCCTTTATGGTTGATCTGGGGTTTTCTGTTCTTCAGCTGCTTTGGACAGTTCAGGCTTTAGGCCTTGAGACAGGCTTGGGTTGCAGTTGGAGTCTTCGGTACTTCATCCTCTGGTAGCTTTGCCCTCTCCTAAACCGTACAAACCCTAATGTAGGGACTTGAATAATTAGAATAGGGTTTGGGGCTCCTTAATACACCGTAAGCCCTGCTAAAGCCTCCATGATCCCAAGCATTCACTTCAACGATTGGGATTTTGTGCGCCCAAGAGAATACCAGAAAATGGGCTGCAGCCTTACCCCCTTTTTTCCCGACCTGCAACCCTGACTTATACGAGCATTCCGTAAGGAAATGCGCAGAAACCCAACAACAAAATCATCTAAACCCCTAAGCCCATCTAAACCCATCTAAACCTATCTAAACCCATCTAAACCCATCTAAACCCCTAAACCCTTGAACTCCTAAACAAGACGCCGAGCAAGCAACCATCCCCCCATGCCATGCACGAAGCCTAGCGGGTCCTGATAAGTTTACATGGCGGGCCCTATAAAGTTATGTGGTTCCCAGAGCCTCCAAAACACCTTAAGTAAGGAATATAATTACCCTTAAATCATAATAGGATTCCAAATATGATTTAAGATATATTCCTTAATTAAGGGTTTTTTTTGGAGGCTCTGGGTTCCCTTCAGTCCTACAAAGGCAGTGCTGCCAGCAGAGCGGCATCGTCGCTTAGCGAGGCCTGGACTTCCTGCACAGCCCAAGCCGGGCTTTCCGTATCAGGATCTGAAAGAAGGTGGCCGCCGGAGTGGCACGACTGGCAGACGCCGCGCTCGCTTGAGATCGAGTCGAAGCTGCGATCGCTGCCAGCGGAGGCCTCCGACGCATCCGACACGGGCTTAGGGTTTAGGGATTATTAGGATTTAGGGATTAGGGATTTAGAGTTTAGGGTTTAGGGTTGGTGCGGCGGGTCGCAGAGACCTCGGACACGTCCGACGCCGACATATCACCCCCCAGCTTCGTCTTGATGAGTGGTTATTGCGAGGTACGGTTCGGGCTTCAGGGTTGAGGGGGGTTGGGGTTTGGGGGTTCAATTCTCTTTGGCTTCAGGGGCTAAGCATAGGCATAGTCTTCTGAGTTAGCCATGCTCAGTGCGATAAGGTGTTGTTCCTAAAGTGTCTTGTGCCCCCAGACAGTATGCGACATCCACTGCCATCATGGTAGAGACTTGCGCACATTCATCGAACGACATAAAGACGGCAACCAGAAACCTGTGACAACTTATAACCCTAAAATACAACCCCTTTTAAACCCCAAACCGGCCCAAACCCTGAGCTCTATGAGCCCTGAACCTCGGATCCTAGGCTTAACCCTAAACTCACAGGGACGGTAGGTGGAGGGGGGGTAGGGGGCCTTAATGCCCATAATAAGGGCCTAATAAGGCCTATTTCAGGAAGTATAGTCCCCTACCCCCCCCCCCCCCCCCACCCCCCCCCCCGTTCCCCTTCCTAATCCTACCCCCCCCTCCTCCTCTACCCCCAACACTACCACTACCACGAACACGCCGCCCGCGACAACCAGCACA
>BGNK01000224.1:198737-238990 GCA_003297005.1 Symbiodinium sp. clade A Y106
GAACCGAACATGTCGGACCTAATGATTTGAATAGCTTGGGTGGGGGGGGGTATGTGCTCGTATTGCGTAGTCATATAAACGGACTATGCGGAGATACTATCTCTAGCCATGCAGACCTCTTTGCTGCGTTTACAATCATTCACAGTTTTGTGGGCTTTGCATTTAAGCCTGGCGCAACACTGTGCTCTCTCTTTGTCGCCTTAAAGCCTGGTTAGCGCAAACAGTGTCCAGACGTCTTGCGACTGATTTTGGCCAGCCGTGTCCGAGTATAAAACTGGTGGGTGCGTGCCTGCATCCATCTGCAGAGTCTATCTCGTACACGAGGCGATGCAGGAAGGCAGGGTGAACCCTAAACCATCTTTGCACTCCACGCCGCCAAAGCCATAATTACACCCCTAAACCGGCAAAAGCCATAAGACACTACCTGCAGCCACATCCCCCAAACAGTAACTATGTCCTAACCACATCCGTTTTGGTCATAACCCTCGGCTGTTGCTTCCACATGTAAACCCTGCAACCAGTTCCACCCAGGACAGCGCCGGTGTTCATTCATCACTCTTACTTCAGGGATCATGGCACCTGGTACAGGTAGCCTGTTATGTTCAGTCTCATGACTGTGGGCAGCTAATACTAGGGTCTAAATCAGGTATCTATACTTATAATGACGTTTCTAAAACCCCCACTTAAGGTACATATAATATAACCTAAGTTATCCCTGATCCTCCAAGTACGGGCACCAACCGACCAGAGACGCAGCACGGATCTCTCAATCTTGGGGTTGGGGTGTAGGGTGATCCCAGAACTCCTTAGTTAAGGAATATATTTTTAATCATGCCAAGCTACTTGGGGGGGGGGGGCGACTTAGTACGTAGGTTATAAGTAGAGTTATAAGTCATAAGTACCCTAAATGGAGTTACCCCAATTATAAATTATAACCCTACTTATAAAGGACTTACTAAGTCCGCTGCCCCTCCAAGTAGACCCTACACCCTAAACCCTATAGATCCCTTTAAGGAACCCTATAAATCCCCTTAAGGAGCCCTTTAAGAAGCCTAGTTTTGACTGCTTTGGGGTTCTAGGGTTCAGAGTATTTGAGCTGCAGGGATTTCAGGATGTTGGGGTGTTCTTGTACGGCTCCATTGCGGTCTCTAAATGCCACATGTTTTCCTAATATCTTAATAGACCCTTCACATCCCAAATCTCTCAGTCCCTTTCGACCTCACTTTTGCCTGTAGCTGCAAACTTGCAAGCTAGTAGGCTATATGGCTCCACAAGCAAAGGGCGTACGTCTTAAGGCAGCACTGGTAGGTTTTTGGGCCCACACGTGCAGCATTATCGTTTCGAGATCTGTGTGAGACATGTTCCTCATCGTCCGCTTTCCGCTTCTCCTATATAACCTTGCCCCAAGGCACCGTTTCAACTAAATCCAGGACATTACCCTAGACCCTACACTTTCAAGACCCTGTAAAGGCACTCCAGAAACCCTTCAAAAACGTGCTGGTGTTTTGCCATCGCTGAAACCCTAAACCCAAACCCTAAGCCCTAAACCTTGAACCCTAATCCCTAAACCTTAAACTCTAAGCCTTAAACCTGAAACTCTTAAACCCTAAACCTTAAACCACAAACCCTAAACTTTAAACTTTAAACTCTAAACGCTGGAAGGGAAACCCAGAAGATTCCCGCACCTCGCATCGCCGAGGCTCGACCGAAAGACTTTGGAGCCTGGCACTTGAAGCCTCGAAGCGATTGCTGGGAGTTTTAGGATTTCGGTTGAGGGTTCCTTTAAGGGTTTTGGGTTTAGGGGTTCCTTTAGGGGTTCAGGATTTCGGGTTGAGGGTTTCGTTTTTTTTTGATATGGGGTTTGAAGTTTAGGGTTTTCGGATTTTAATAAGGTTTTAGTTGGTGTGGTGTTTAGGGTTTGAGGTTCAGGGTTTTAGGAGTTTTACAGTGTTGTTTGGGATTTAAGTTGGTGTTGCTCTACAGATCTGAAAAGGGGTTTTCATGTTGTTCAAAGGGCGGTTTTTGGCCCCATGAGTAGCCGGAAGCCCTACATTTATCTGGTTCGTTGTTTCGGGTATTGGCTTGAGGCTTGGGTTTTGGGCCTAGGGTTTGGGGCGGGACCCTCCTAAACCCTCAACCTGAATTCTGATCACCTCGCTCTGGTGTGCCAGTGCTGTGCCTTGGGTACGACATTGAGAGTAATTAGCAATAGTATTCCCTATGGTTCTTTGATATAGTATCACTTAGGGTTCCATCATGCATATTCACATGACAGACGCGCAAGACCTCGTTTTAATAGTTAAGGCCCCTGTATTACGTTGCAAACCGTGGAATCCAGGTCGGAGTTACACCAACTTACAGATGCCGGCATCAGGAAGCAAGTTGATGCAAATGCCATCCGCAGGAGCTAATTGAATCCTTTTCCCTGAACCCTACTAAGCCTGAAAGCCTAAACCCTATATACCTTAAGACCTATAAACCCTGAACTGGGTGTTAGGGTTTCATGGGATCTGCTGCCAAAATGATTTTTGCCTGACTGCCGACGATTGCAAGGGGGGAAATTACGTGCGTGGCCTGATATCCCACAATGACATCCTCAAAGCAAAGACACCTCGACACTAACCCTTATAGAAGACCTTGTATAAGTCCCCTTTAAAGGAACCTATTGAAATTAACCCAAAATCCTAAACCCTAAAATGCCTACAGCAGCTCCTCAACCAGGAAGCTTAGCCAGGAGTCAAGCTCATCAACACAAACACACCCCTCAAGCCCCGCAGACCCTACATGAACCCCCCGCAACATCCCGAGCACCACAGTCGGTTGCTCGGAATTTCCGCTGGTGCCATGTCCGGCGGTGGGTCGTCGTGTATCTTTAGCCGAGCCTCGGCTGCAGGGTTTCGGAATCGGTTTAGGGTTTACTTAGGGGTACTTAGAAGACTTTTTAATCTTTGGCTATTATAATCCCCAAGAAACACTTGAGTTAGCGTTTGCCCGTTGTATTCCACTGGCATTCTGCGTCGCTGTCTTCTCAAGCGGAGCGCTATCAGCACGTGGGCTTATGAAAGGATTGTAGTGCGATACCATTTGGGTCGTTGGGGCTCCTTCTGGTAGTCTGGAAGTCCATGATATAATTTATAATGCAGCTTGAGCGGTTTAGGGTTCTGTGTTTAAGGATTACAGTTTGGGCTCATGTGCAGCACGACAGCTTTCCGACCCGGCTTGTTTGATGCCACACTTGTTTCACACCCCGAGGTCGAGCCGAAATTACTTACCAGGAAGCACTCGGAACGAAATCCCGAGCTCCAAACTGTACCAGGGTGGTGGAGGGTCCAGGTCCTAGGCACACCATGAAGTCTGGACCTTAAACCCTCAGCCTTGCAACAATCCCCGACCTCTGCAAACCTTTACATGTAGTCCTGATAGAATCCTCGTAGGAGGCCCTATCTCCCAAAGGCAGCTATAAGACCCTTTCAAAGATGCAAAGATGAAAGCCGTCAAAAGTCCTCAAGCACCCGGACCCCCTTTGAACATTCTTTATCAACACCGACAACCTTAAACCCCATGAACACCAACCCGATAGAGCCCTTTATAGGGACCCTTATGGAACCCCTTAAAGGGAACCCTATGAATAACACCGTTATCCCAAGGATAGATGTCACAGAGATGGCAAAGACGACAACTTTTCCAGAACTGCTGCCTCGTGACTTGGCAAACCTAATATAGGAAATTGATGAAGGAAACTCTGGGTATTTATTAGGGCTGATTTTATGAAGCCTAATATTTTGGGTTTTTAGGACCAGGGTTTCTTAATCAGGTTCCTACACGAGGCTTGATAGTTTGGGGCGTTTGGGGTTTTGGTTGGGTTTACGGGGTTCAGCGCTTTGGTTTTATTGGTCAATGGTTTCAGTGCTTTGGGGTTCTATGTTTCACCGGTAGTACGTGACTTGGAACAAGGATGCCGGACATTGCAACTTGATAATACAACCAAGGGTGTTATAGCTTTGTTTATGCCGGTTATGCGGTGTTCTGGAAGGTTGTTTGCTTTTTCGTTTTCTTGCTGTACGGGTCTCTAGTATTTCAGATTTAGAGTATCGGCGGCTAATGAGTACCCTTTCTAGAAGGTTGTTCAACCTCGTATCTATGAATGAATGCACGTATGTATGTATGTATGTATGCATGCATGTATGTGTGTGTGTGTGTTTGTATGATGTATGTATGTATGTATGTATGTACGCATGTATGTAGGTATGTAGGTATGTGTGTATGGGTGTATCTATGGTTCTACATACCCCTGTAGCGGTGTATCTGTGTGTGGGTCTACATACGTACACATGAAACAATCTCCAGAGATTCGGGGCCCGAAGCTGATCTAAGCAAACGGTGCCCCTTCACAATACCGATAGGAGAGCAAGGCAAGCCAATGCAAGAAACGAACAAAGCACATCCCCTACTGTAGGGGCCTGATAATGATTAGAATAGGGTTTGGGGGTATATTATACTACGTATAGTTATCATCAGGAACCCCAACATTGGTCATTACTTAGGCGCCTATACATCCCAGAGCCTGTCCATTCGTGCCAGGCGAAGCCTTGTGCGCGAAACTCGCGCAGCCGGTTCCATGGCCTTGACGGACGTATTTCAACCAATGCTGCTTTCGAAAATTTACAAGGTTCAGTAGGACTTCATGGGTTCTAGGGTTATGTAGAAAGCATGTTTTTTGGGGTGCCCTTCAGGGGTCTATCACGGTCTTATAAGGTTTACATGGCTCTAAAGGCTTTTGGTAAGTGTACTGCGAGGTTTCTACATGATAGTTTTAAAAGTCTTAAACGCCTGATGTTTTGGGCTTCAGCAGTAGAGCTTTAGGGTGTTCAGGGTCATAGTTCTCTGGGGATGTAGTGAAGGTATGGGGCATCTAGGAATCTAGGGCATCTCTTGGATTGAGGATCCTTCCGGTGAGGGCCACCGGGCCGGGCGAACGACCGAAAGGACCGCCACCTCCGGTCCCTCCTGTGTCGGGACCGCCGCCGCCAGTACCGGCTGAGGATGGCTGAGCCAGATGAGCTGGCTCCGGCGTCAGCGGCAAAGGCACCCTCGGAGCCACCCTCCTTTGCCAGGGTCCCCTCGCTTTGCAAAGCTTCCGCAAGCACACTCCCAAAAGGACATACTAAATCCTAAACCATGACAAGGAGGGTTTAGGTAGAGTATGGGTTTAGGGTTTATGGGTTTAGGATTTTGGGTTTAGACCTTCCGGCGGTGAAGGCCTCCTCTGGCGACTGGATTCTAATGCTGTTTCTTTAATTGTTTACCTGCACTGACGCTGGCCACGTCGTCGCAGAACCCTTAGCAAACCCTCAATGGACTCCGCAACTCCCTCAAACCCAAGACCTGTTACAAGCCCTACAATATGGGAGTTTCCGAATATTAGGGGGTACCTCATTTTGGGGTCCTGATAATAAGGATCCTACTATTTAGGGTACTATATTAGGGTCCCCTATTTTCGGAAACCCCCATATAGAAGCTTGAGTTAGTATTTCTTGCTAATGTAGGAACCTGATTAAGAAACCCTGGCCCTATAACCCCCAATATATTAGGATTCCTATAAGGAACCCTAATAAAGGCCCAAGGTTTCTTAATCAGGTTCCTACATTAGTATGGACCCTTGCCCCAAAGCCCTAAGCCCTTATATGGATCCCTTACAGATCGTTTCAGTTACCCCAAACCCTAAACTCTAGGCCCTTAACGGAGCCCTTAAAGGAGCCCACGACCCCATCACCCCTCCCTCTCTTTCCCCAGGGATCAACATAGCCCAAAAGCCTTGTATAGTATGGTCTTTGGGCCCAAAAGCCTTAATAGATGAGTCCTTAGATCCCTAGTAGGGGTTTAGGCGAAACCCTAAACCCTGAAACCCTACACCGCCGAACCCTTGAAAGATCCCTTTACATTAAAAAACCCACTACAAGGACCCCTGTAAGGAACCCTACACCGCCCTCTGCCCAAGGGTCCAAGTACCCAATAATTATATACTCTCCAAAATCCTAACCTACATAACTACTATCCTACTTGGAGGGGCAGGGGACTTGGTAAGTAGGTTATAAGTAGAGTTCTAAGTACCCTAAATGGAGTTACCCCAATTATAACCCTACCTATAACCTTACTTACTAAGTCCTCTGCCCCTCCAAGTAATATCCTAAACCCAAGTACCTTATTATTGAGTCCTTTGGACCTTTCTCGGACCCCTACCCCCTTTAAAGGAACCCTAAACTCCCTTAAAGGACGATTATTGAGTCCTTTGGACCCTTGGGGGTCCCCTTATAGAACCCCTTTAAAGGAACCCTATAGTTTACCTTTAACGGGACCCTACTGTAATTCTTGGGTCCTTTGGACCCCTTTTTTGGGTCTCTTTGAGGTGCTGGAGGCGGTGCAGGCGCAGCCAAAGAAGCCCAGAGGGCCTCTGCCAGGGAAAGGCCCGAAAAGCCCGGAGGGCCCGGGTGCCTTTAGGGGACTTAGTAAGGGTTCCTTAAAGGGCTCCTTGAAGGGATCTATAGGGCTCCAAAAGGGATCTATAGGGTTTAGGGTTTAGGGTGGATCTGTAGGGTTTAGGGTTTAGGGTCTACTTGGACTGAGTAAGTAAGGTTATAAGTAGGGTTATAATTGGGGTAACTCCATTTAGGGTACTTATAACTCTACTTATAACCTACTTACTAAGCCCCCTGCCCCCCTCCAAGTTATAAGGGTATCCTTCTCAGGATTCCTTAAGGGTTCCTACTAAGGGTTCCTAAACGGGGTTTAGAGTTTAAGGCTTACGGTTTAGGGCTTGAGGGTTTAGGGTTCATAATTTCGGGTTTAGGGGTTTAGGGTTTAGGGATATGGTTCTTTCAAGGACTTACACGTCCCAGTTGTGCAAATGTATTCCGTGGCCGATGGACATCAAGTCCATCAAGTCCCAGTGATCATCGAGCCCAGTCGAGAACGAGCCACAGCAGCGGCCATAATTAGCAGAATTAGCCGGGTGAGCAGATTCTTGCTGCGGGGGGGGACGACAAAGGCCCAACACGCCGGCTCGAGTCGTTCACAAACGTGAGTTGCTGCATGAATCGTACTTGTTTTTTGGCGGGACTTGCGCTTTGGCTGCAGTCCTAATGCACCGTACATATGGGTGGTTGTCAAAATTATGGTCCCTTTTTGGGGACCTTAAATAATAGGTGCCGTATTATTTTAAGGACCCAAAAAGGGACCGTAATTCTGACAACCACCCATACTGCTGATGGACAAAATCCTGCATTACCCATTATAAGGAATATACCATAATTCCCATAGTTTAGGGTCCTTAGGGTCATGCAGGATTTTGTCCATCAGCCGTATGATGTGAACACAAAGCATTTGTTTGCATTGTGGGTCCCAAGGCTCTTGGATCCCCGAGGGCTCCTTCGAGGGATTGCTTCAGGGGTGCCTTTAGGGGCTATTTGACGGGCTCCTTAAGGATTCTTTAAGGGTTGCTTGAGGGGTGCCATCAGGGGTTCCTTATCAGGGTTCCTTTAGAGTCCTTTAGAGGCTCCTTAAGGGTTCCTTTAAGGGTGCCTTTACGGGTTCTTTTAATAGGGTTTCTGTAAGGGTTTCGGGGGAAAAACGGGGCCCTTGGGTGGGTCTTGTTGGTGTTTTGCAGGGTTTAGGGTTTTGGGCTTATAGGGTCCAGGTTCTTGTATGGGCTTTTATGGCTTTTGATAGGTCTTTGGGGGGCGCCGATAATGAGAATAGGGTTTTGGGTACATTGTACTGCATTCTTGTATGCAGGAGCCCTAAGGAATAATACAGGCCTTACAAAGCCCAACTCTTGTCACCGAAACCATGTAAATCTCGAATGAAGCCCGATACCCCACCTCCCGCTCTGCTCTCTTCGCTGCCGGGGATACAGTCATGTTGAATGCTTTTTTGACTTGGCCTAAACCCTAAACCCTTAGACCCTAAACTGGGCTAGGTTGGGGTGTGGGTTCTTAATCATAAGTACCCTTAGGGGGGGGGGTAGGGGGGAAGGGGGTAGGGAGCCTTAATACTCATAATCAGGACATATCAGGCTTTTTTCAGGAAGTATAGTCCCCTACCCCCCTGCCCCCTACCCCCCTAAAGGTCCCTATGACTTAAGTTCATCAGTCGGTAGAGTTGGATAGGGGTTATTTTGGCAGATGATCGGTAGATTTACGGATGAAGCCGAAAAGCCGATCCCACAGCCATCAACCCTTCATCCCCGAATGTAAAGTCCGAAACCCGATTGGGTGTGAGTTCAGGTTTTAGGGTGCATGGTTTCGGGGCCACCTTAAACGCTAAACCTTAAACTCCTACATCCTAAGCCCTACCTAGACCCCCCAACCACCCTCTAGACCATAAGGGCTCCATTAAAGGGCCATTGGGGGGTCCTGGTAGCCCCCGAAACCCCCAAAAGCCCCCCAAAACCCCTAAAAACCCCTAAACCCCTGAACCCTAAACCCTAAACCCTAAACCCCTGAACCCTGCACCCCTAAACCCCCAAAAGCCCCTGAACCCCTGAACCCCTGAACCCTAAACCCTAGACCCTAAACCCTAGCCTCTGGTTTCAGAAGGATCCCTCACAGTCCCCCTCAGGGCCGACGGCGCAGAGCGCCGCCGTTCCCTTGCCTGCGGTGCCGCTGAAACCCAGTGCTGAGGTTTCTGTTGAGGCGCCCCAGAGTTGGGGGTCTGGAGCCGTATAGGGGTTCCTTTAAAGGCTTCTGTGAGGTTCCTTTAAAGGGTTACTATGAGGGCTACTATTAGGATTCTATTATATAGGGTTGAGGGAGTTTTTTAAATCATGAATATACCTTAAATCATAGTGGGATCCCGAATAGATTCCTTAATTCTGGGATTTTTGGGAGGCTCCTGGGTGTGTTTTGCAAAGGACTGGTGTCCCGAACCCAAAACCTTTCTGGGGGTTCATTTCTTCAAGGGTTCCGTTGCGGGATCTATGCGGGTTAAGGGTCGTGTTTAGGGCTTCAGAAGTGGGGTTAGAAGCACCTTAGTTAGCTGGAGCTATGCATAATCCTAGTTGCTAAGTCCCTTCCTTCTGAAATGGTTTAGCGGTCTGAATAATTAGCAATCGGAATCCATTGCACTACAATATACCCCCCCCCCCAAACCCAATTGAGGTCATTAATTCAAGCTCCAAGACGCCCCTACATTACACCGTGGGCTCTGATGTTTAGGACCATAAATTATAAACCCTAAGCTCCAAACCCTCAAACGCGACCCCCCGAGTCACCACAGGAGCGAAAGCCACGTGTTCCGCGAGTTGCCGCTCGCCGCGGGATATCGACGGTGCGCCCAAGCAGAGGATGTGCGATTCAATGTTTCGGGCTTCGAGTTTACTTGGAGGGGCAGGGGACTTAGTAAGTAGGTTATAAGTAGAGTGATAAGTACCCTAAATGGAGTTAGCCCAATTATAACCCTACTTGGAAACGACTTACTAAGTCCCCTGCCCCTCCAAGTAGGGTTTTGGGTTAGCGGATGTGCAATTAAGGTTTAGCACTTTGGGTTTAGGGTAATTACCGATTGCCTTGATTGTGTAGACTGTTCGTACAGAGTTTAATGCTTGTAGGGTTTTTGATTGGCTGCGCAGGGTTTTTGTAGAACCCTTACATCACTACACTAAACCCCGACTAAACCCCCCTAAACTAAACCCCAAACCCTAACCCTCACGCGAACCCCTAAACCCAAAAGCCCTTGCACTGACTAGTAGCCTCTGGTTTCTTCCCACCAGGCTCCTGCGGAGTCTGCTTGGTCGGTGTCTTGCTCGGGCTCGCTCTCCACCTCCACGACTTCCCGCTTCTTCAAGCGGGGGGGGGGGGGGGGCTTTTTTGGGGCCTTATTTTGAACCGGGGTTTGGGGCCCTAATTATATATTTTTAAATTAAAAAAATTTTCAAAAAACATAAACAGGCTTTNACTCAAAGCCCGTGCCGCGTGCTTGGTCCTTCTGTGGTTTCCCCCCCGCGCTCCTGGGTTTGTTCTTGGGGCTGTTTTGTGCCCTGCCCCCCTCCCCCCCCCCCCCCTCCTCCCCCACGTGGTCTGTGCGGCTTGTCTTGCTGTGTTCTCTCCCCCGCCCCCCCCCCCCCCCCCCCCCCTCCCCGCTTCTCCCAGGGGGGGGGGGGGGAAGTGCTTAATAGGGGCCTTAATTAGAACAGGGTTTGGGGGCCCATAATACTACATTTATAATTAAGGAAATTTCCAAAATAGTATAATCGGTAATTATTAAGGCCCCTACAGCATAGGGGTTGAGAGTGTAGAGTTCAGGGTTTGTCTAGGGATTAGGTTTTCGGGTTTTGGGTTTGGGTTTGGGGTTAAGCGATTCTTCAAGCCGGGAGGAGGGGGGTTTCCTTTGAGCAATCTACATTCGGGGTTAGGGTCTTAATGGGTTCCATAAGGTTTTATGTCTTCGAACGGGGTGATGCTCAGGGGTCGAGAGATTACAGTGTTTAGGGTTCTAGGGTTTTCGTGTTTAGGGTTCTCGGGTTTAGAGTTCGAGTGTGTTGGGGGTTTTCGGGTTTAGGGTTTAGTGCTTCTTCAAGCACGGCAATGAGGGGGGGTCCCTTTATTCGATCTACACGGGTTCTATAAGGGTTTAGGGTTTTGAAGTTTGGGGATTTTGTTTCAGAGTTTACGGTGGCCCGGGTTGAAGTTCACGGTTCTAGGGTTCAGGATTTTCCGATTCAGGGCTCTGGGATTCTGGAGTTTAGGGTGTTCGGAGTTAGGGCGTTTAGTGTTCTGCGGTTTACCGTTCAGGGCAGAGGGATGCTTGGTGCTTCTCCAAAAGGGGGCGGGGAGGGAGTGAGGTATAGGGTCCTAAGCCCGTTATAAACCCCTCTACACCCCGAAACCCCAAACCCCTAAAGCCCTAAACCCCTCAACCCTAAACGGTTTAGGGTCGAGGGTTCTCTGAGGTCTTTGTCCTTCTTCAGGGAGTGCAAGTGTGTTACGGCCCGAGATAAAGCCCCAGCATTGCCGGGGGGGGTTTAAACATTAGAGCAGGGTTTGGGCATATGTTACTTGGAGGGGCAGGGGACTTAGTAAGTAGGTTATAAGTAGAGTTATAAGTACCCTAAATGGAGTTACCCCAATTATAACCCTACTTATAAACGACTTACTAANAGGGGACTTAGTAAGTAGGTTATAAGTAGAGTTATAAGTACCCTAAATGGAGTTACCCCAATTATAACCCTACTTATAAACGACTTACTAAGTCCCCTGCCCCTCCAGGTATAGGAGTGAGGAGGTCTCTTGAGTTGGAGACTTCGAGGGGGTTCACAGGGTTGAGTAAGATTTATTCGGGCTGAAGAGGTGTCAGAATAATGGGATTTGGGGGCATATCATTGTATAAGAATGTAGCGGCAACAAGGGGCAAAACCCTGAACTGAACCCCAAACTCTAAACCCTAAACCCCAAGACATTAAACCTAAATCCAAAACCCTCAACCCTAAACCCCAAATCCTGAACCCTAATTCCTGAACCCTAAACCCTAAAATCCTTAAAACCTATGGGAAAACAGAGGGTAAGCTGCGCAGGCGTCCCATCTCACCATCTACCGTCCGCGAAGCCGCCTATACCAAGGAGCGGCAGCCCCCGTAGGTAGGTTTAGGGTTTAGGATTTAGGATTTAGGGTTTACGGCTGGAGGTTTAGGGTTTAGGGTTTAGGGTTGTACGGCTTAGGGTCTAGTTTTCAGGTTCTGCGGAGTTTTCAGTTTTAGGGTGTAAAGTTTAAGGTTTAGGGTTTAGGATGCCCCTGATTTATGGCTCTATACAATGAGAGCCACTTCCTCTACAAAATGGGGTCCCAGTATTAGGGTAATAAAGCAGGGGCACTCAAAAGGGTCTATGGAGTTTTAGTGAGGGGTTTTGGCGAGGTTGCCCAGTGGCTTACCCTTTCTTTGTTGCAGCGGTGTGGTCTTTCTCAATCTTGGATAATCGGAAGACAACGTAGTCTTTGTTTTTCAGGGGGTACTGGGAAGACAGGCTCTTAGGGGTACAGTACTTGGAGGATCAGGGCACATAGCAAGTAAGGTTACAAGTACCCTAATTGGGGCTATAAGTAACTGTAAGTATAGTTACCGTATTTTTAACCCTAGTTACTAAGTCTCATGATCCTTTAAGTAGGTCAGTAGGATTCAGGGTTGCGGGGGCTTGTGAATTCAAAATGGTTGGGGTTTCAAGGATACACAGCTCATTCAGTTAAAGATTCAAGGCATGAAACGTCAGTTTAGAGTCGCTATGGGAGTTTAGGGCATTTGTCTTAGACTTAGGAGTGTTTAGACAAGGAAAGATCTACAAACAGACCCAGGTTCAGACCCGCCAGAACTGTAACCCTGAATCCTGAAGCCCTAAACCCTCACCCCAAACCCTAAACCCTGAAAACAGGCACGAAAAAGGTCGAGTTAGCAGGCGTTGCATGGGTTGGCCTAAACCCTAAACCCTAAACCCTAAACCTCGCGCGTCGGGCGAAGGTTCCAGCAAGGCTTGAGTCAAGAACCGCGGAATGTGGACACCACTAGCTGGGAGTTTCCGAAAAATTGGGGGGTACCTTATTATGGGGTCCCTATAATAAGTTTCCTACTATCTAGGGTACCATATTAGGGTGCCCTATTTTCGGAAACTCCCATCTGTTTAAGTCGGCCATCCATACATTGGAATTTGACAAAAGATCCACCGGCTTGGCAAGAAAATGAACGCAGATACGGATGTGAAATCTTTCCCTCCTCTGCAAGACATGGGGAGCTTTACATGGTGCTTTACACCACCTAGTATCAGCCGCATGCCGACGACGCCAAAGCCCACAAGAAGTTATGTGATGACCTCAATTTCGAGAATGAAGCATCTTTCCGATTCCTCTTTTGGCTTTAGGGCTTTATAAGGCTCTGTGATATTTCTCCAAGGGTTGTAGGTGTCATCGGGTGTCATTTAGGGTTCAGGTCCAAATGTGTCAGGGTTTGACGTTTTGAGACGATTCGTTTGTTGTTACGGCGACCCCTTTTTGGCCAAGAAGCTGAAGACGAAAGACCCTCCATGCATCGGTTTGGATACAGGCTTGTGATTTCAGGTTTTGAGCTGTGCAGAGGGCTCGGGGTTCATGCTTTGGGGCGTTCTGGGCTTTATTCTGATGTTTAGGGCCGCTACATTCGGCTTTTTCCGGTTTCTTTTAGCCCTTCTTTGCACCGCAGCAGTCTATTCGGCTTTTCGTCTTCCCATTCGGGTCGACCGTCACAGGTAAACTAGAGTGTTTCAGTATTATCGATGCCGTACACCCTCCTAAACCTTCAGCCCTTGCAACGTAAACCTTCAACACGTACTCTAAACCCTAAGCCCTAAAGCGTTTAGACAACAGTGGAGTGCGATTGTTGGGGCCTCAAAAAGTAGAATAAGGGTCCGCTAAAGGGTTCCTGTAAAGGGGTTTAGTAGGGCTATTATACGGGGAATGCGATTTCTAATTATTGCGAGCGCGAAAAAATGCACACCCAGCATCCTTGCAACCCCGCATAGAGAACCCTTTAGGGCCCGATCTCCTTTAAACCCTAAACCCCAACACCCTAAACCCTAAACCCTGAAACCCTCAAGCCTCAGATTCGTTGTTAATGTGGGAACCTGATTAAGAAACCCTGGCCCTATAACCCCAAAATAGTAGGATTCATATAAGGAACCGCCCAAGGTTTCTTAATCAGGTTCCTACATTAACCCTAAACCCTAAACCCCTAAACTCCTAAACCCCTAACCCCTAAAACCCCGAAGCTCCTAAACTCGAAACCCCAAATCCCTAAAGCCCTAAAGCCCTAACCCCAGCCCAAGATTTCTTAATCAGGTTCCTACATTACTATAGTACCCTTATAGATCCCTTATAGTAACATAGTAACCCCTATAGACCCCTCTAAAGGAACCCTAAAAAAAGGCCCAGGGTTTCTTACCGCAGGAGACCATTGGCACAGGCATCTATCGCAGGGGCATCGAGGAAGAGCTGGCGGAGCGAGACTCCGACATCGCTTCTCAGCATGAATCCTTGGGGGTTTAGGGTTTAAGGGTTTAGGGTTTAGGGAGTGTTGGGGTTCCCGATTATGAAGGGGGCTGGGGTTTAGGAGTTGAGGGTTTTGTGGTTTTGGGGTTTCGGGGTTTCAGGGTTTTCGGGGTTCGAGGGTGTAGGGTCAGCGTTTGAGGTTCAGGGTTTCGGGCTTAGTTTGGGGTTTCGGTTTAGCTCTGGGTGACTTCGAGAGGGACCGAGTAACCAAGGCTGTTATAGGTACCTCAATTGGGGTGTACTTGGAGGGGCAGGGGACTTAGTAAGTAGGTTACAAGTAGAGTTATAAGTACCCTAAATGGAGTTACCCCAATTATCACCCTACTTATCAACGACTTGCTAAGTCCCCTGCCCCTCCAAGCAGGGTTTACGGATTAGGGTTTATTGTTTGGGGCCGACCAGTCCTACTTTGGGGTCATGGGGCTCGGCAAGTAACCCTAAGGGTCCAAAGGACCCAATAATTAGGTACTTAGGTTTAGGATAGTAGTTATATAGCTTACTATTTAGGAGAGTGTATGATAATTAGGGACTTGGACCCTAGGGTAAGGTTATAAGTACCGCACATGGGACTTACAAGAACAGTAATTGTCAGAACACTCAGATACTTGTTTATAGCCCCTTAAGTGCCTGCATACACTCCATACTCGAACCACCCTAAACCCTGAATGCTAGACCCCTCAACCCTGAACCCTGAGGCAGCTTTTGCCCATCATCGGTTTGATTGCGTCCGGCAGGCTCCATCTTTGTTGTCTCAAGGCTTTGGTATAGGGATTTGTTCGGGTTTCGACACATGACTATAGGGCTTAGGGCTTTTTCTGGATTTAGAGGCTTTTAATGGCTGGTTCTTGCGGTTTCAGTGCATTAGGGTTTAAGGCTAAAGCTGTAAAAGGCATTTGAGTTTCCAGAAGGGGGCTGGGGGCTTGGATTCTAGCGTTTTCGGTTTAGGGCTTCTAGGTGTTGCCGTCCAGGCCCTAGCAATCTCGGACAGCATCGACATGTGGTTGTTTATGAAGAACAGTAAAATTATGAATATCCATAACAACACCCACAGGCTGAAATGCCGACTGGAGTCACAGGTGGCGACGGAGGTGGAAAAGCTGCAGGGCCCTTGGATCAGCCTTAGGTTCGCTCCACAGCGGTTCAACACACTGACGGACATCTCCAAGAAGATCGTTCGAGCCATTAACTTGCTCCTGGTTGAGGTCGTGTCCCCGAACGAACACGACGAGGGAAGGGCTGAGAACATCTTGAAACACTGCTCCGAGCCATCCAACTTGCTGTTGTTGGGGCTGGTCGCCGAGTTGGCTGAATGTCCAAAGCGCTTTTCGAGTCGGTTTGATGGTGTGGAAAACAACGGATACCACAACAGCCGTCTGATGCAGGCATCCAGCTGGTTGAAAGCCGTTCTGTTTGTGTCAAGGAAGAGTCGCGGTGTGAGAGGATTGCATTGACAAATTCCCCATAACCCCAAACCCAGACCCCATTAGCCCTGTTAAACCCAAGAAGCCCTATAAGCACGAAAATCCTGATATGCCCTCTACACCCTACAAGCACGATAAAGCGCATCTATAAACCCTAAACCCTATGAGCCCTATAAAGGCACTATAGACCCGATAAACCTTACAAGCCCTATAAACTCGATACGGCCGATAAGCCCTGCAAGCCATGTACACCTGAAGCCCCAAAGCCAAAACCCAAAGAGCCCGAAACTTGCAATGACTCGGAAACTTGTCGGTGCAGGCTCGTTTTGGAGTCTATACTGTAGGGCTTAGGGTTTAATTCGAGTTTGGTCTAGGTTTCAGGGTTTAGGTAAGTTTAGGTTTAAGGTTTGGGGTCTAGGGTGCCGGGTTTAGGGTCTACTTGGAGGGGCAGGGGACTTAGTATGTCGTTTACACGTAGGGTTATAATTGGGGGGTAACTCCATTTAGGGTACTCGTAACTCTACTTGTAACATAACCTACTTACTAAGTCCCCTGCCCCTCCAAGTAGGTCATGGGGGTTTCGGGCTTGAAAGCTCTGGGTTTGGGTTTTCGGATTCAGGGAACTTGACGATACCTACCCATTGGCGAGAGCTGTCCCGGATTCTCCAACTCTGGGCAGCTTTGACATCTACCCAGATCTTCCACAATCCCTTGCTTAAAGAATATACCTTAAATCATATCAGGGCCCCTACAACAATTTAAGGTGTATTCCTTATTTAAGGGATTTTGGAAGGTCTGGGTATTTCACTGATCCGAACAGCTTTTTGCAGCCATGCGTCTCACTGAAGAGGACAGAAGATACACGGCATGAGCCTTGGTATAGGTAATTACCAATGTTATCCTGAGGAATCAACCGCTCGGAACCAACAAAATCAGGCACTGTTGTGAGTTTTTGGTTAGCAGGTTAGCACGCAGCAGCTGGGTTCGGGCAAAGCCATGGACTCAACAGCCAATGCCTGAAGCCGGGAAAACCAAAGGTCAAAAACCCCGAGTATGGAAGCTCAGATACTTATTCCAACACCCATATTGAAATCCAAAACCTGCGTTCCTCCTCTCCGCCCCAAGGCAACGTAAGACGCCCATCACCCGTATCATTAAGAATGGTGATAAGCAGAACAGCAACGAGTACGCGACTGACATAATAGGAACAGTATTGTTAATGGTAACAGATCGTGCCTTAATCAGAATACTGGTATCAATGATCGACTACTACCAGCAACAAGCAGCGAGAAGGTGTCAGCAACAACAACAACGACAGCAACACCACTACCACCANGATCATGGGACTTAGTAAGTAAGGTTATAAGTCCCCTAATTGGGGTTATAAGTAATTATAAGTATAGTTACCTTATTTATAACCCTAGTTACTAAGTCCCATGATCCTTTAAGTAGACCCTAGACCCTCAAGCAACTGCCAGGCCGGAAGCCGCGAGCGGGAACTCGCCGCGCGCTGGCGCCGAAGGCGGCAGGCTAAGGAGCCCCTCTTCAAGGCGCCTTTGGGTTAGGGGCTACTCTCAGGGCTCCTTTAAGGGATCTATAGGGTTTTAGGGTTTAGGGTTTAGGGTATAAGGGTTCCGTTAAAGGAATCAGTAGGCGCCTTAGGGTCTAGCATAAGGAAGAAGGGTTCCAGTTGAAGTCCATAACGGGTTCTATATAAGGGTTTAGGGTTGCTGAGGGTATGTCAGCCCCAGGTTCCGTTTGGGAATGCAACCAAGCCGGGTTTGTGCTTTAGAGTTTAGTTTTAGGGTTTAGGGTTTAGGGTTTGGGAATTACCTATGGTGCAGGGTTTATTTTTAGGGTTGTTGCAGGCTGATGGTTTTGGATGCCTCAGGGTTCATCCGAAGCCTACATAGGGCAACAAGCCTAAGACAACAGCCTTGACATGTCCGCGTTATGGGTGTTTTGAGGTTTTGTTGGGTTAAGGGAGCAGTATAGTCACTGCAGGGACAATTCCCTTGTGGTCGGTTTATGCTGACATATCATATATTAAAATATACCAGCAAAATCTATTATTCAATTTTCTAAGTGCCTTGCAGTACTTCAATGGGCTTTCCAAGCCGCCTCAACATAAATCCCGGCTCTAGGTACCAGGCTCCATCACTATGGTTGTGAGGGTTTGGATCAGCTGCATGGCATGGTAAGGAAGAGGGTGTCAATACGGCGGAGTGAAGGCATCATGTTACTTGGACCAAGGATTTGGCGGCGGGGTCCTAGAAGTGGGTTACACGAATCCCATTATTTTGGTTTTTAATTGCTCAAGGTGCATGATGGTGTTGGCAGCTGTTTGGGGCTATACTGACAGGGCTGCAGGGCCGAGGGTTTGGGAGCTGAGGGTTTGGCGTATACGGTCTATCGTCTAGTTTGCGTGCAGGGCCGAGGGATGCTTAAGGCCTACCTAGAGGCTCCCAAAAAGGAACTACTATGGAGCCTATGGGTAGGGCTCAGACAGAACTTGACTCTGCTTTGGATAGGCTTTAGCTTCTGAAGTTTGGGACAGTTTCGGGGTTCAGGATATATCTGCAAGACCGCTAAGAAAGAGTCTCGAAGCTTCTTGCCATTGGCATTCCAATCTCAATGTTGATTGGCGACCCTTGAACAACCATTTTGGGGCTTATTGGGGGTTAAACCTGCGGGACTGGAACGCAGCAGTAAGCCAGTAAGCCTAATATGTTGGGGCCAAGTGTAGGATTTCGACTTTCGGATTTAGTTTTAGTCAAGCAGCCATTCGTAGACCCCGGGGTACGTGATGATGACGCTGCGGTCAATGTACTGTAGACCTCAAAGCAAAATGTCAAGGCAGACCCTTGATTTACCTACAGCCCCAAAACCCGCAGGTGCGCTGGCTGCTTCTCCCGCCACTCAGCGGTTGTTCTGTCCGGTCGTTGGATCTTTTGTGGGACGGATCTACTTACAGGATCATGGGACTTAGTAATTAATTTGGGCTTTAAATAAGGTGACTATACTTATAATTTCTTATAGCCCCAATTAGGGTACTTATGACCGTACTTACTAAGTCCCCTGATCCTCCAAGTATTGTTTTTGTTGACATAAGCCGTCTGTGGCCCAGGGTCTCTGGTCTCCATTTGGGACTTTCCGAAAATTAGGAGTACCTTCTTTTGGGGTCCTTCTCATAAGGATCCTACTATTTAGGTACCATGCTTGGGTCCCCTATTTTCGAAAACTCCCATTTCGGTTTTGATTCAATTTCACGGTTTGCATGTTGGTGGATGGAAATGTGTAGAGTCTGCACTGTATCTGTATTACACCACAACAAACTCCAAATCCCTGTTCTGATCCTTATGGCCTCGTACATTACCCGGAACACTAAACCCTCCAGACCTTCAATTAGCCTTACCGACACCTCAAACACAGCGGAAGACAGAGCATGCTGTACTAGTCCATGTGGGTGGTGGTCAAAATTCGGCTCCCTTTCTGGGTACCCTAAATATTAGGTGCCGTACCATATTAGGGACCCAAAAAGGGACCCTAATTTTGACAACCACCCGTTTGTTACTCTCAAGCAGGATGCATGGTGACACCCTTCGGAGCCGTAAGGTGCAATCAGTTCATGAGCATCGAATATCCCTGGTAAAGTTGGGGTCCCCAATGGCAGGTCACTGCTACAGCTCGAGGCGGTTTAGGGTCTAGTCCCCTACTTCTTGGCGAAGATCTTACCATGGAAGGTACTGATGAGACGATCTTCCAGATCACCTCTCTCAAGCCATCCTCTCCTAGACCTCGCTTGCGTCGACTCTACAAGAGGATCAGCGACCTTCCTGCTGACAAGCTTCATGGTTGGAACACCGAAAAGGTCGGAAGGTGTACTGCTGACCTCGTCTTCGACGCATCTCGTGGAACCGGTGAGATCGTCGGCTCTGTCTTCATGGGCTGTACCTACATCGATGGTGATGATCTTCACTACGGTTTTCGGAGGTCCGTTGCGAGTCTCTCCCAACTCAAGGAGAGAGCTTCAATCCCGTCAAGTTAGGCCTTTCAACTGTAAAATTCCTTCTAAGTAACACCAACGGCTTTCTGGAAGGGGCTCTTGTAAAGGAATGTAAGTTAAGTTACCACATTAGCGATCTTGGTTTAGGTTTAGGGTTTGTAGCATATGATAGGTTTTCCTATGGTACCTTAAGTTCACTTCTCCAGCAAGAAACCCCTAATTCCTAAACCCTAAACCCTGAAACCCTAAACCCTAAACCCTAAACCAGACTCAGGCACGTCGAGCAGCGCTTACCAACCCCGCCGGCAGTAAGCGAGGTTCACGGGGAGGGCGAAGGGCTTTGGGGCACCTCAGGGTTTAGGCGGTGTAGGGTTTAGGCGGTTTAGGGTTTAGGGTTTAGACGGTTTAGGCGGTTTAGGGTTTAGGCGGTTTAGGTTTCAGGATGTATAGGGGTTAGGGGTTTAGAGTTCAGGGTTCGGAATGAGAGGGGACCACGCTGCATGGTTGAGGTTTAGGGTTTAATAGGGTTCGAAATAGAAGGGGATCGCCAAAAGCCAAGCACCGTAAGCCACCTCTCCATTAGCAATTGGGGATTGCAGGTTGGTGATTTTGTGTTTAGGGTTTAATTAGGGTTTAGGGTTTAGGGTTTAGGGTTTAGGGTTCGATGCCACATGCAATTGCCCACTGCTGCTGTTCCAAGCCCCGTCGTGTGGGCACTGGAAGACATGGATCATGTTCATTAATGGCCATGGCTGTGAAGTTAGTTGTTAAGGTCTTTTGGCCTCGATTTTGGTCTTTGTTCTTGCGGGTTTTAGGCTTGAAGATGTTGTGTGCAACACTCGCAAGACAGGGCAGTGGCAATTAGCCCTCATATCACCAGAGCTGGCAGCAGTAACCCTAAGGGTCCAAAGGACCCAATAATTAGGTACTTAGGTTTTGGGTAGTAGTTATATAGCCTAATTACCATTTAGGAGAGTGTATGATAATTAGGTACTTTGATGCCAGGGTTTCATGCTTTGGTGCTCGAGTTAATGCTATGTAGGAGGCATCGCCTTTGCGCGCAGCCTCATTTTTTATAGTACGTATATGAACATGACAGAGCATCATGTTACACCATGGATGCTATATCGTACTATATGACACTCACTGAATCATACGAACCCTAAACCCTAAACCCTAAACAGGTATAGAGATTTCCAGTACTATGCGGTATTTCTCTTCGGTCCATGTCGTTCTGCGACTTGCTGGACCTTGCAGTATGTATGCTTGAAAGAGAGCATGCACAAACTTTAGGGGTTTAGGGTTTAGGGTTTTGGGGTTTAAGGGTTTAGGGTTTAGGGTTGGTTGCATAGGTTTAGGGTTGAGGGTTTAGGGGCCGAAGGTTAGGTGTCACTAAGACAAGCTTAAGACAGACATCATGGCGGCAGCAGAGGAGGAGCAGCAGCGGAAGCAGCTTTGGGGGACCACCAGTAGCCTTAGACCCTCAAGGGACTTGGCGAGCAGCCTTTGCAAGCCTATAACCCCTGAGCCTGAGCCGTGAAACCCACAGAGCTTCGAGCCATAGTACCTTAATACTTTTTGCTTAAAGGAACCATGATGGAATAAAAGTTTATACTGTTTTCTCCCTGGTTACTTAAGAGCCCAGTATCCCATGACCCCCAAGCCCCTTACCCTAAAACCCTGCCTGAAAGCCTCAGGCCTCTAACCCTATGGCCACTCAACCCTAAACCCTAAAAGCCCTAAAACCCTACAGCCCTGGAGTCGGAAGCCCTACAACCCTGTGAACCCCTTAGCCTTAACCCTCAAACCCTCAAGCCCAAAGCCTCATGACCCTTTGAGATCCCTCAGCCCCAGGAATCCCCCTAAACCCTAGACCCTAAACCCTAAACCATCCTAAACCCTAACTCCGAAACCCTACTGTAAACCCCTAAACCCTAAACCCCTAAACCCTAAACCCCTAAACCCAAATCCGAAACCCCACGCCTAGGAGGAGCTCCCTCCCGCGCTGGAGGTGAAGGCGGAGGCAGGGATAGAATGTGCTTGGGACAGGGATCTTACTTGGAAGGGCAGGGGACTTCGTAAGTCGTTTATAAGTAGGGTTTTAATTGGGGTAACTCCACTTAGGGTACTTATAACCTACTTACTAAGTCCCCTGATCCTCCAAGTAGACCCTAAAACCTCTAGATCCCTTTGAGGAAGCCTGTAGATCCCTTTAAGGAACCCTTACTAAGTCCCCTGCCCCTCCAAGTAGAAAGTGCTTGGGACAGGGGATGTTAGGGTTCAGGGTTTTGGAGGGTTGAGGAGTCTGAGGGTTTAGGCTGGTTGACGGCTTGGGGGGTTTTAGGGGTCTTGAGGGTTTAGGATTTAGGGTCTGAGGGTTCAGGGTTGAGGGTTTGGGTTCAGGGATGAAAGGGTTTGGGGTAGGCGTCTCGGTTCAGGCAGCTGTAGTGTGCTGTCCCGTTGCGTGCGGTTCACTACCTGCTAGGTCCTAGGTCCTAGCGCACGCCATTGTGCGCGCCCTCGCGGTCCTGGGGGCCCGTGATCTAGGCACCTGCCTTTGACTAGGCGTGCCTTCACTGCTGCTGTTTGATCAGCCAATGACAGTGACGGTTTGGGGCTTTTCCCCGGCTGTCTGCACGCAGCCCACCACAGCTACCGTTCAATTGGCCGATTCACACAAGCCAGAAACCAAAGATCAACAGAGGAATAAGTATACAATACGCAGAGCGCCCGCGCATCGACAAGGAAAAAGCCCACTGGTGACCAACCACAAGTAACAGGCCAGGAGAACACCAGTTGGCCCAGGCGGTGGCCAACCGCAGTAAAAGGCCTGGCCCTCAGGCGGTAGGTACCAGTGTCCCAAAGACCACAGGCCAGTATTCCGAAACGAGTGGGAGAACCACCTTGGCACCGACGCCAGAGGAGGCGTCGACTGAAGGCGCGTCGTCGCATCCGATCTGGAGGCCCGAAGCCAGGGGACTTCCTGGCTCTGCTCCTGCATCACGGGAGCATGCCGCCCAAGGCAGCATCCCGCGAGAAAGGCCAGGCCAGGGGCTCGGGGAAACAGAAGCAGGACGGCACAGATCCTCCAACCTCAAGTTCAGCTTGGCTTTCCGGCGGCGGTCGTCAATGCCTGGCATCTATCCGGGACCGCGCAACCTCAGATTTGAGGGGGGGGTTTTGCGGGTTTTAGGGTTAAGGGTTTTTTGAGGGTCTGAGGGTTCAGAGTTTTTGAGGGTTTTTCAAGGCTTAGGGTTGAGGGATTTTGAGGGTTTGGGTGTTTTAAGGGTTTGGGGTTAGATCTCTTGTAGGACCCCTCAAGGAATGTGTCGTTGCTGCTCCCTCCCATAGAGCCTCCAACGAAACGCTAACCCAGACCCGCCGGGAGGATCCATTAAAAAGTAGATCCCTTAATGGGGTTCCTATAAAGTAGCCTTAGTAGTTTAGGGCCCCAAATTAGGGGATCTACCCTGGAGCGCCTGACTTGAAGGCAAAAGGGACTTAGTAACCATGGTTATAAATAAGGTAACTATAATTACAAATACTATACCTATAATTACTTATAACCCCAATCAACGTACTTCTATCCTGACTTTCTAAGTCCCCTGATCCTTCTTATAAACCCTGACAGAAACCCTTAAAAGAAACGCTAGTAGAAACCTAGGGGTCTCTGACTTACAGCCAGACTTTCTAAGTCTCCTGAAGGGTTGGGGGCTCATAGGGTTTAGGGTTTAGGGTTAAGGGTTTGGGGTTCAAGATTTGAGAATCTACAGGATTTCTCAAGTCCCTTGACCCTCCAAGTACGTACACCCCGAAAGCCTTTCCGAGGATGAGGATCTGCCCCCAGCGCGCCCTCCAACGCCGGAAGGCTACTCGACAGAGAAGGGTTTGGGGTTTAGGGTTTTGGGTTTAGGGGTTAGGGTGTAGGGTAGTACCTAGTTTGTAGATATTTGGGCCCCAAGAGTATATACTATACCATTACTTGGACCCTTTGGCGAGAAGGGCTAAGCTTGCACGTTTGAGCTTGTTTAGGGTTTAGGGCCTTTAGGCGTTAGGATTTATTTTTTCGGGATGTTGTGGGATGTGCTCAAGGATTCAGAGGATAGTCTTACTGCTTGAGAAAGCTTCAGTGATCGGGTTGTTATAGGTTGTCTTTTGTTGAAGGACAATTTTGCACTTTTGGGCTTTGTAGCTTAGTCTTACCTTTGTACTTTGTACCCTTCTTGCTTGGGGTTTCCCTTTCTTAAATCTGAATCCTAGGAGGCAGGGTACCCTTATTCTGAAGAGACGGAGATGATGATGCTGAAGATGATGTACAATGAGGCCATGCCGAATGTAAAGGTGGGGAACTCGTACGACTTCTCCATGGACGACACCACGGACCACGATGGAGGACGTCATAGTGATACTCTAGACCCCCAAACCCTAAACCCTAAACCCCTAAAACCTGGCTCGTGGCGAAGTTCAATTAAGTCGCCGGGTACCCAGCAGAAGATGATGGAGTTCCAGAGGAACGGCGGAAGCTGGGCAAGACCGTCCCTGGGAGGATCAGGGAATTAGTAAGTAAGGTTGCAGGGCTCCATAAGTAAGGTTGCAGGGCTCCATAAGCCTAGATCTCTATATTTGGGTTCTATGTTGGGGTTCGGTATAATAGGGTTCTGTAGGGCTCTGGGGGTCTAGGGGACTTCGGGTTAGAAGTAGCTACCTTAGTTATAACTTAGTATCGTAGAGTAGGTAACCTTTAACCTTTTTGGGGGTACTATAATCCCTATATGATCCCAAAGGTTAACCTTTAGTTCCTCTAAGATACTGGACAAGTAGGAGAATGTTAGTTGCTAAATTCCATTTTCCTTGAAGTAAGAGCCTGGAGGAGCTTGGCCCTCATAGCGTGCCATAGTGCGCTGGCTAGCTGCATTCCACATCAACCGCAGGATCAGACTTGGGCCCTAAGCCCTCAACCCTAATTCCTCAACCCTACACCCTGAACCCTAAACAAACAACACCCACCCACCCCTGAATCCCGTAACACAAGAAAACTTTCCAATTTTGAAGCCCGAATCTTAAATCCCAAAGCCAGCCCTAAACCCTAAACACAAAGAGGCATGAGTTTCAGAGAACGGCTGTATAGTGGTAGTAGTAGTCGTAGACCGCTCGACCCCCGAACGCGTCCCCAAACTCGCTCTGAAAAGTCTAGGATGTACTTGTTTTGGGGCATAGGGTTTACGTTTCTACCTTAACCCCAAAGAACCTACCTTTTTGGGGTTCCCTATTATGATTTCCTTATATAAGTCCTTAAAATGGTAGGTTATTCCGGGTTAAGGTAATCCCTAAACCCTGAACCCTAAACCCTATTAAGGGGTTACGGTTGTCCTTATTCCCTGAACCCTAAACCCCATCCTCACCCTGGGTCTAGGGTTGTCAGCCGTCCACGACGCCCAGCCGTCAATTCGGCCCTCCACCCGGACTCCCTAAGCCTCAAAGACCCCAAAAAAGATTTGGTGATTGCGGCTTTAGAGATCCAGTTCCGGGGTTCACTATAAACCCTACGGTTTGAAGGTTTGGGGTGTGGGGTTGTAAGCCATGGAGTCTGAGGATTTAGCGTCGAATATACCTATAGTCTCCATTGTAGTTCCTCTGTTTGGTTAGCCAAAATCTCTATTATAGGATCCTAAACCATAAAACTGGTTAACCAAGAAAAGGAACTACAATGGAGACTCTGGGTAGAGATCCAGTTCCAGGGGTTTCTGGGTTTTGTTTTATTTTTTCGGCTGAAGGGTTGAGGGTTTAGGGTTTAGTGAGGGTATGAGGGCTGTTGGTTCTAGGGTTGCGGTTCTGGCTTCATGCGTTGAGTAAATTAAGCACATCATACCAAGTCATACCAAGAAGGAGTGGGTATAATACATTCGAAGAGTCCCTACAACCATACAAAACGTCAATCAGCCCTACAAGACCATATAAAGCCTTAACGCGACCCCCAAACTCGTGATAACTCAACAATAATACTCTCAAGAACAAGAATACAAATCTGATAGCTGATAACAACAGTACCAGAATACTAACAATAAGAACCATGAGTGATAGTATTCATGGGACAAATACGGGTACTTATACTAGTATATTTCTAGTATTGTACATTTTAGTAAGAATATTACATGAATGCTAGCTAGTAACATACTAATCTCCGAGTCAACTTCGAGGTTATTGGCAGCGCGGGGCGCAGGCTGGCTTTTTGTGCTTGAGGGGAGTTCACGCTACATGGAGGACTATTTAGCGGCTGCATGTATTGTAGCGGTCATGGGTATCGTGCAGTTCCTAAACGGTTTCAGCAGCAGATGCCCACTACATGGGAACCCGGGCTTCTAGGTCGCGTAGTTGCTGCTTCTGCCCTTGGAGGTGCGCGGTCGTAGGTGCTCAAAACGGGCTCTGGAAACTTTCCATTTACTGTGTCTTAGTGAGGGAGTGGACCCACAGAGGAAGGCACGTGAGCTAATTAGGGCTTAAGTTAAGGGCCGTTTAGGGTGTAGGATTTAGGCCTGACGATTTAGGTGTAGGTTGCTCTCTTAAAGAACGAGCCCCAACTCATGTGGGTGGTTATCAAAATTAGGGTCCCTTTTTGGGTACCTTAAATAGTAGGTTAATAGGTGCCGTATTATAAGAGGGACCCAAACGGGACCATAATTTTGACAACCGCCCATGTATGCATAGGGGGCATCAGAGACGGTAGAACGAGCTCCTGAACTGCGAAGCATATCCGGAATATCCCTACAGCACAAGCTCCTAGCACTAAAGCCCGCCGCCAGCCCTACACCACAAATCACAGCGGAACGTGCAAAGACCGGGAGCTCAAATCCTGAAGCCAGCCCCTAAGCCCTCAAATCATGTCACTATTTGTTGTATTTGTGGGCGTTAGTACTACATGAGCCCACCATCCCCTCAACAGTAAACCCTAAACTGCGTAAACCCCTAACTCTTACAGGTCCCTTAAAGGATCCCTTAGAGGAGCCCTGAGAGGGACCCAAACCGAGACCTTGCAGGCTGCCCTACCCCTACACCCTAAACCCTAAACCCTCTAGACCCTAAACCCTCAACCCTCTAGACCCTAAACCCTGTACACCCTAAACCCTAAACCCTCTACACCCTAAACCCGAAGCCCCTAACCCCTCAACATCCTCAGCCTTGTGCTCCGCTTCAGCCAGGAGGAGGAGGAGAGTGGTGAGGAGGACTCCGGGCGGCGCACGCCGCTTTGTGACCGAGCCCCTTGGCATCAGGGTTTGCTTTAAGGGTTCCATTAAGGGAGTTCAGGGATTTAGGGGTCTTGTTTAGGGCTTCGGGGGTTTAGGGGTTTCGGCTTTAGGGGTTTAGGGTTTAGGCATTAGAGCCATTAGGGGTTAAGGGGTTTAGGGGTTTAGGGGTCACCGTTTAGGGTTTAGGGTTTAGAGAATAAGCGGTTTAGGGGTATGGATTTAGGGTTTATGGCAACCACCCAGATGGCTGGGAGGACCTAGCCAGTCCAACCCCCAATTCATCTCCGGATAATGAATCTCCACTGCATGGAGAGCCTCGGTATCAAGATCCCGATTGGCATCGGGTATAATCAGGGGTCTACGTTACTTAAAGGATCATGGGACTTAGTAACAAGGGATGTAAATAAGGTACTAACTATACTGTTATCTACTTACAACCCCAATTAGGGTACTTATAACCTTACTTGCTACCCCTGATCCTCCAAGTACTACTGGACAGTCTGGAGCTGGCTAGCGCGGGTATCTGTATACTTTCGAGATCCTCAGAGGGCTCGGGAAATCGAAGCCTAATATCAAGGCCTTTATAATTACCTATACTATTTTGGGGGATCCTTAATATATTTATAATATAATACACCCCAAGACCCTATTCTTATTAAGGCCCCTTCATTAAACGCCAAAGCCCCGAACCCAAATCCAACCCTGTTGACAGAAGCGAACCCCTGGAAGATAATCCTGTCATAAAAACTAAAGAAGAATATATGAAAAGCCAAAACCGGTATCTGCAGTTGATCGAACAGTGACTATCTTCTTGATATAAATATACTCTAGTGACTCTAGTAGGTGTATATATATATACACCCCCCGAACCCTATTCTCATTATTCAGGCCCCTCTAGCAAGCAAAGCTTGAGGTGCTGTTCAAGCTGAAGAACCGCTCACATCGCCTAGGTAGCGTTTTGGGAGGGGCTGTGGGGTTTAGGGTTGGTATAGGGTTTAGTCTGTACGGTTTAGGGATTGTAAACCCTAAACTTACACAAAAAACCCCGAGGGGTGGTGAGTCTCTGGCTTGGGGTTAGACCTACTATAAACCCTAAGCCCAAATAATTCGGGCTTCAGGGTTTGGGTTTGAAGGTTTGGGGTGTGGGGTTGTAGGCCTTGGAGTCTGAAGATTTAGCGTCGAATATACCTATAGTCTCCATTGTAGTTCCTTTTTTTGTTAACCAAAATCTCTATTATAGGATCCTAACCATAAGACTGGTTAACCAAAAAAGAAGAACTAGAATGGAGACTCTAGGTAGAGGCTTGAGTAATTAGTGCGAAGATTCCCTTCTCGTCCGTATACTACGTATTCAGGCTAGAGTATTTCGAAACTGAAAGTGTTTAGGAGTTGACTCTGGAGGATGAGAGGATGTGTCTTCCCGGCTTCGGACATAGGGTTCAGGAGGTAGGTTTAAGAGTTTAGGGCTTTGGGGCTTTGGGGCTTTAGGCTTTGGGATAGATAGGCTTGTGGATTCGGGGAGCTGGAAAACCCGGTTGTCTTCACATGTCAATCCAGCCTGGCCCAAGCTGAAGATTTAGGTGTCTCGCTCACTGTTAGAGTAGGTAGCTGGCCTTTGCTTGTTGGTTTGTATTTTTTGCGGTTTGTGGAACCCTGCCCTCAACCCTGAGCCATGAACCCTAAACCCGAAGCCAAAACCACGTAGCCGTCCTAAAACCTCAACCCCAAATCCAAAACCCTAAACTCCTAAGCCTCAAATGGGAGTTTCAGAAACCCTAATACCGCACCCCAAAAAGTAGGATCCTTATTCTAAGGACACCCAAAAAAGGGTACCCCCTAATTTTCGGAAGCCCTAAACCCTAAACCCCTCAACCCCTCAACCCTAAACCCTCAACCCCCAAATCCAAAATCCTTTCCGGCCATCCCACGGCAGATCCTCGTGACAGCTACATCGACACAGGAATCTGGCCGACGTGGATACCGGCATCTCACGGGCATAATCAGAAAATCGCTCAACACATCGGCGACTCCGATATTGCCCTTGCCTGGCTTACGAGTGAGGAACGTTACTCTCTGGGGGATTCAGCCGCCTTTCAAGGCAGGCCATATCTTGCTAAGGCCTAAGGGAGAACACCCACCTCGCTTGTACCACAGGACCACCCATGATGCCGCAGTCTCAATCCTTGAGACTGGCTTTCAGCCAGGCTTCGGCAACAGCGGGAAGTTCCACTCGTACTTCGCCAAGGAACCTCAAACCCCAACTCCAGCATCAGCTCGCCACAGAGACTTTGCAGAGCGGGTGCTCTTCTGAACATCTTCTGCAGCTCTGTTTATCGAAACTGTGTCCTGCAGGCCGCCCAGCCGCGAAGACGGATGAGTGGCTCTTTGGATCTGGAAAAAAACAGCATGTCTCTTAGTATGTTTGGCTCACCCTAAACTCCGAAGCCTCAAGTACCCTTATCTCCCTTTCTAAACCTTATAGTCCCCCCATAGACCCCTTAAAGGGACCCTTAAAGGTACTCCCGAACCCTCATGACTGGTGACTCGAAGGCTTTTATTCTGCAGAGGACTCTCCGCTTTAGGGTTTAGGGCCTAGGGTTTAGGGTTTAGGGTTGCGAAATTGCAGTCCAAAAGCCCATCTTCTGAATCCGAAAAAGGAAAAGACTTGTAACACCTGCAAATTAAGATTGAATACCTGATCTGTCCTCAGCCCTGTCTACCAGAGGATCTTGCCTATTTATAGGGTTCATTATCATACGGTGTTTTGAGAGTAGTACTAGGATCTCTCTTGGAATCCTTATTCTATGAGGGAGGTTCACTGATCAGGGGTCTTCACTTTAATCAGGGGTCTTCGGTTATCCTATGCTATGGCTCCAGGGTTTAGATGACCAACTTTCAGCGTCATCGGGAATGTGCGCTCCCTAAAGCCCTAAGCCCCCATTATTATATGGGGCTTTCCGAAAATAGGGGACCCTAACTAATGTAGTACCCTAAATAGTAGGATCCCTATTATAAGGACACCAAAATAAGGTACCCCTAATTTTCGGAAACTCCCATATATAACTTACACAGCTTGTAAAACCTAAGCCCCAAACCCAAAGCTGCCAAAGTTACGCCGAAGGCGACGAACGTGCGTGGCGGATCACGCTGATGCGGAAGCGCAACCAGCGCCGCTGGGTGGCAACAGGGAACCCGGGTATCCTCAAGGTAGCCGGAGTGCTTTTTTCCGGCCCTTTTCATAAAACCCCTTGCAAAGTCCCCTGCTTGATTATATGCAGCTTATTTGATCAGTCACTGTAAGGAAGACATACCAGCAGTCAACTTGTTGAAGCCAAAAGCAAAGTAGCCAAAGACAGGAGGTGTCAGGTCTACTTATCCTAACTTAAGCAGGATCAACCCTCATCCCTGACCCCAATCCTGAAACCTAAACCCTAAACCCCTAAACCCCTAAACCCTAACCCCTAAACCCTAAACCCTAAACCCCTAAACCCTAAACCCCTAAACCCTAAACCCCTAAACCCTAAACCCCTAAACCTTAAACCCCTAAACCCTAAACCCTAAACCCCTAAAACCCTAAACCCTAAACCCCTGAAGCCCCAAAGCCTTGATCCTCCCGAAACCTGAAACCCTAAAATAACTGAGACACCGGAAACGCCTTAACTGGTCTTTAGAGTAACAATACTTTAATAAAGGGGGTCTATGGGCTTAGGGTTTCAAGGGGCTTAGTCTTTAGGGCTTTAGGATTTAGGGTCGTCGAGGGTTTAGGGAGTAGTGGTTGACTGGGCTTTGGAGTACCATACTTGAATACTTTTTTCTTAAAGGAACCATTATGAAATAAAAGTTTATACTTTTTTCTCCCTGGTTACTTAAAAGCCCAGATAATATCTGAGACACCGGAAACGCCTTAAGTAGGCAAAAAGCGCAAACGCCCGAACAACCCAGACCTTCCAAAATCCTTGAATCAAGGAATATAACTTCGATCACATAGGGATCCTACTATAATTTCAGGTACGTTCCTTAACTAAGGGTTCTTGGAAGGTCTGGGAACCTAAATCCTAAACCCTATGTCCCTACAACTTGAACCAACCATACGGGGGAAGGTGAAAAGGCACGTCGGCTGGCTGCCGATGCGCGGATGACCGCGATGGCTCTGGCACAGGCCGGCTTTTTTGAGGGACGCGAAGCCTAAAGTTTAGTGTTGATGCAAGAAAAGGAACACTATGGGGGTTGTCAAAATTATGGTCCCTTTTTGGGGTCCCTATAATTAGACGGCACCTATTAAGTAGGGTGCCCAAAAAGGGACCCTAATTTTGACAACCACCCATGTAGCTGAGTAGGTAACCTTTAACCTTTTTGAAAGGTTAACTTTTTTGGGTTAGGGTATTCAGCCCCTATGAACAAGCACGGCTGGCCGGTTCCAAATAGGTGGATTTCGCATTGGTGGCTCAAAGCCTTCGATGAGACGTCGAGGATATGGCCCGCGAGCGTTTGGATGCCTGAGCTTTACAACGGGTCCGGTCCCTGAAGACCGGAGCTGATATCCAGAGGCCTCAACCCAGACCTTTCAAAATTCCTTACTTAAGGAATATACCTTAAATTCTAGTAGTATCCGCAAAATGATTTAAGGTATTTTCCTTAGGAAAGGGATTTTGGAAGGTCGGGGAATGTGCAACAGTCGTGGGCACCTGGAGTGTTTTGGGCGATGGGAGGTTTGGGCGCTGGAGAGCTTCACCAGCCTGTGACTTTCCACACCCGTGCCGCCATGACCAATGTGCCGTGACCATCAGAACAAGCACAATGTCACAAGCAGCTGAGACATGCGAAGATATACACTGAGACTACTTGGAGGGGCAGGGGACTTAGTAAGTAGGTTATAAGTAGAATTATAAGTACCCTAAATGGTGTTACCCCAATTATGACCCTACTTGTAAACTCCCCTGCCCCTCCAAGTAGGAAGTGAGGAAGTGCAGTACAGGACTTCTTGGGCTTGAAATACTGTGCTCCTCATCTGGCAAACTTCCCGAGCTCAGAAGCAGGTCAGGACTAAGTTTAGTGTTACGGTCCAGTAGAGGATGTGCCCTAAACCCTAAATCCCCGTATAAATCTTTGAGTCTTTAACCCCAAAACCCTCAAAGCCCCAAAGCCCTAAATCCCTGATCCCTGAATCATGTGTTGTGATTTCAACCTGTAAAGCAGAGGCTCTAGCGTTGCCTGACGTGGTGGCAGAAACGAGGATGCCTGTAGTTTGGTAGGACTCAATACCCTTAGCTATTGGGGTCCAGGGCTTACCGAGGGCTTAGGGCTTATGCATTCCACACTAAAACAAAAGGGCTCTACCCATTTGGGTGGTTGTCAAAATTATGGCCCCTTTTTGGGTCCCTATTATAATGCGGCACCTATTATTTAGGATACCCGAAAAGGGACCATAATTTTGACAACTACCCATTCCCATTTGGGGTTCAGGGTTTGGGGTTGCAGGGGTGTTTGTAGGTGTTGTTTTGGCTGGGAGTCTCGTTTCTGAAGCCCCAGGAAGCTTGAATAAACCTACCTTTGGTTAGTAGGGAATGGAAGAATGTTACCCCATTCCTCCATTCCCTAATAACCAAAGGTAAGTAAATGGATCCTGAAGCCCAGACAGACCTACCAACCACTGAATAAGGGACCCTAGTCAAGAGGTTTTTGTAAGCCAATACTGGGCCTGTAATGCATGTATGTATATGTATACAAACAAATAAATAAATGTATATATATATGTGTGTGTGTATGTATATAAGAGAAATGGACAGCTACAGCCGGAAGTATTGCACACAAACACATAAGCGCACGTGTATATATATATATATATATACATACACATACATATATACACGTTTGTGTACATCTAAGCATTTTCAATGAGCAAACAGTGAAAAATAGAATAGTCAACAAGTAAGTTGAATTGGTATATGTGTGTACACAAAGACACACACATGAATATACACATTATTTATCAGTCTCCGACTCTGGCAGTTGCAGGAGCGCATTCGGGCCGAGGAGCATTCCTTCGAGGCCACATGCGGAACAGACGGAACTGGCAAGAAAACTACAGGTTTAGCTTTGATGGAGGGTTCAGGGTTAACGGTTTAGGGCTAGGTTTTAGGCTAATTAAGATAAAAGAATGGCCCCAACCAGTAGGAATACTATTCGTCAGTGTTCTTCAGTATATTCATAGTATAGCATACCACACGAAAGCCTATTTCTACTTAGTAAGGCCCCTCTCTCATATAGAAACTTCAGGGCCAACGTATCTGCTCAGCTCATATCATGCCCTATCCTTGTCGTATCATTTCAGATCGAATCCGAGTGCACATTTTCATATCAGGTCTTACGTACCATATCAGATCACACCATGCCATATATCATCTGTCATATACAAAAGACCATGTATCATATACCCGTTTCGTCTCATATCATAAACATACCATGTCATACTATACCACACTTGAGCGTACATGCCACACAATACCGTACCATGCCTGATTACATCATAACAAAGCTTATACCATGTCATTACATGTACTGTACCGCTTGGTCATATCATATCCGATCGTATCCTACCATGTCAAGTCACATCATCTCATATCATATCACATGAAGTCACATACTATCATAAAGCATGCTGCCATACCACGACATATCATATCACGAAATAAACAAATCACAGCATATCAAGCCACATCGCTACATATCAGATACTTCTATATCACATCTTACCATATCATAACAGTTCATTCCATCTTTATGGCATATCATATCACAACACATCACATCGCATCACATGAGATCATATCATATTATATCATATCATACCATGTTATATCATATCATACTACACCAACACCTCATACCATATCTATTCAAACCATGTCATATCAGGCCATGTCATGTCATAGGTCATATTGCACCACACAATCAGCAGCATCACACGCCCCACTCTAGCAGTGTGAC
Source organism: Symbiodinium sp. clade A Y106 (assembly GCA_003297005.1). Classification (NCBI taxonomy): domain Eukaryota; class Dinophyceae; order Suessiales; family Symbiodiniaceae; genus Symbiodinium; species Symbiodinium sp. clade A. Next base: position 232,457 of record BGNK01000224.1, read on the forward strand.
ACCCTGAGGGCCATTCTGATTCTGAAGAGACCGACATTTAAGGTGAAGTTAATATGAGGGAATACAGGAACGACAAACATCCCTAGACCCTAAACCCTACTTGGAGGGGCAGGGGACTTAGCAGGTAGGTTGTAAGTAGAAGTAGAGTTATAAGTACCCTAAATGGAGTTACCCCAATTATAACCCTACGTATAAACGACTTACTAAGTCCCCTGCCCCTCCAAGTAAAACCTAACCTTAAACCTGAGGAGCCGACATCGGGATTATATGAGCCGCTCGTATGCGCCCTCTTCCTCCCAGGGACTTTCGTAAGGAACCCGACAACACCATGAGCAGCACTCGTAATTTTGAGATATGGACACATGTACACAGAGATCTAGTAGAGCATCTGTATATGTGTATACATGTGTATATATGTATAGACATCCCTGGTAAAGCCGCTATAGAAGCCCCATCAAGCCCATTACAAACCCAATGTTCCGTTGGGTTTAAGGCATGAGCAATATTAATAGTGGCCGACATGGAGGCAAGTGCCTCTGTGGCCGACTACCTCGCCAACGTGCGTGCCAAGGAGGTCCAAGCATACCAGGCAGCGTGAACGAGGGATGTTCCCCCAACGCCACAAGCCCGCCCGTCAAAAACCCTGAACTGAACCCAAAGCCTTAGAAACTAGGGCTCGCGATTTCGGGTTGGATTTAGGGTTTCGGGGTTCAGATTCGTTTAGTTAGGGATACATGCACAAGTTGTTTGCTTACGTTGTGGGGGTGTTCGATTTCGTATTGGGCAGTTTGCCTTAACCCTAAACCCTAATGAGAATGAACGCCAGGCGCAAGGACTTGAAACTGCTGCGAAGCCTGGAAGCCCCCAAACCTTTTCACCGCAAGAAGAGACTGTGAGACACCACAAGGAGCCCTGAATAACCCTCAAACCCCAAACCCTGTATGAACCATGAGCCCCTAAGCCCGAAAGTGGGGCTTGGCAGGTGAACTGCCACTCCCTGCAGGCTAAGCCTGTAAACCCCAAGCCTAACGTGCCAAGACATATAATTACACTGATATGGAACCCTGAATCATTACTTTTACAATTTACTTGGGGTTCCTGGCGAGATTGACATTGATAGTCCATGTCATGTTATGGTACACCCTAAACCCTAAACCCCAGACACATTTGAAATCATAAGGGCCGGTGGGTAGGACCACAAGGTGAACCAGTAGCCGTTTATTTAGGGTTTAAGGTTTAGGGTTTCAGGTTTAGGGTTTAGGGTTTAGGGCTTGTCTCTTGCCCGGCACCCGCCTATCTTCATTCCACCTTTCACCTCCTTTTCAAAGACCGCACAACGCCCGTAGCAGGCCCTAGAGCAACCCGACAACAACCCAATAGACCCCTGCAAATCTACAAATCTCTGTCAGTACAACTCCACAAATGAAATCGATCGTATAGCAACAAACAGCAATCCCTGAATAGATGCCAATACTGTGTCAAGGGGGCAAAATGCACACAAACGAACTGTTCAAAGTACTAAGGCCCTCATGCCAAGCCCTTACAGTAACCCTCAGAGTAACCCTTACAATCCCTTTCAAGGAACCCGTCATTAAGCCTCCAGACCTTTAAAGATCCTTTAATTAAGGAATATGCCCTAAATCATACACGGGATATTTCTGTAATTTAAGGTATGCTCCGTACTTAAGGGATATTGAAAGGTCGGGGCCTCCATACTGCAGACCCCCAAAACGGACCCTAATTTCGAGACCTACCCTTGTAGTACCCTTATAGAAATCATTTTAGATCCCTTTAAGACCCTAGTGTAGATAACTACCCATGCTGCAGACTCTATTTTGGCGACGGCTGAGGCTGCACTCCGCCGTTTCGGTCGGAGGGCAGATCGACGCATCGACCAGGTCTCCTCCCTCTGTTACTGGGGCTTAGGACTTAAGGTTTAACTATTTTGCTCGTTCCTTTTTCTTTTAAGTATAGCATAACATACCCCAAAACCCTATTCTAATCATTAAGGCCCTATATTATAGTAACCTTCTAGATCCCTTATCGTAGCCCTTATAACATACCTCAAAACCCTGTTCTAACTATTAAGGCCCCTGGGTTAGGCTTTTAGTGTAGGCTTTAGGGTGTGAGGTCGCGGGTCTGGTCTCCTTCCTTTGTTAGTGGAGTTTTACGGGCTTTGAGGACAGTAATAAACAGTTTAGGGTTTAGGGTTTAGGGGGGGGGGCGAATTGAGGATGTTGGTGGGCTCTGGAATTTTGTGACATTTGTAGGTATAGGAGTTTGGAGGTTTGGGGTTTTGGGTATCGCACTATGGACTTCTTACATCAGGACAAAACCCTAAACCTCAAGAATGCTCTTTGACAGTTTGGAGTTCAACAAGGAACCCCAATATTTACCAGCAGTATTCCTTGGGGTGCCTCAACATAAGTATACTATAACGGTACTTACGCTGCAAACCCCCTGTAGGGTCCTCTTAATGATTTAAATCACAATAGGGTTCGTCTAAGTGTGCCCTGTTGAAGGGCTTTAAAAGAGTTACTATAAGGGTTTCGTAAACGGCACTTGCGCTGCCAATCTTCTCCCAGCGCAGTTCTCGCGAAGATATACCACAACACCGTTATGCGCTAGATCGCCTAGCCGTGCCCCAACACCGATATCCTTTTTTGGGGGGCCTCTTCAAATTTAGGATAGTAGGAAAAAGGCAGGACAAAAGAATACGCTCAGTTTGAAAGGGTAGCTGGGGAAACCTACTAACCTAGGAACCTGATTAACACCCAAATAGTAAGATTCATAGAGGGAACCCTAATACAGACCCAGGGTTTCTTAATCAGGTTCTTAGATTTATACCCCGTAAAGTAATCCTTATAGACCCCTTAACAGGATCCCTTCAACGAGCCCTATTCTAATTATAAAGGCCCTTAATATAAAACCCTATTATAGAATATTATAGATCTTAAGGGAACCCTTAAAGGAACCCTCTTCTAATTATTAAGGCCCCTACATCATGAGACTCGGTGGTGCCTTGGCGTGAAGAGTCAATGCAGAGGGCTCGTCGAGTTTCGGGTTGATATCCTCGGGCTTTAGGGGTTTACTTGGAGGGGCAGGGGACTCAGTAAGGGCTCCTTAAAGGGATCTATAGGGTTCCTTAATCTATAGGGTGTAGGGCTTAGAATTCTACTTGGAGGGGCAGGGGACTGTGACTTAGTAAGTAGGTTATAAGTAGAGTTATAAGCACCCTAAATGGAGTTACCCCAATTATAACCCTACTTATAAACGACTTACGAAGTCCCCTGCCCCTCCAAGTAGGGTTTGTAAGGCTTAGAGTTTAAAGATTCTGGGTGTAGAGCCAAAGCTGGTATTGTACTCGGACTCAAGCAGTTCGAGACAACTGATTGCACGGAAAGGACTCGGGAAAGTCCGATACTTAGATGTTGATGCGATGGATTCAACGGATCAGAGGTTTGGTGGTCAAAGCCATCACAGGACAAGACAACCCAGCCGATTTGGGAACGAAGAGTTTGAGCAGAGACAAGATCAGGAAGTCATGACGGCGATTGGGTACATTGGAGACGACCGCAGGGCTCGAGACTCTCAGTCTCACTGACTGTACACCTGAGCCCACGCCCGGACACGGGTTTAGGGTTTAGGGTCCCTTTAACACTCCGGACACAAGTCTTAGAACCATGCAGAACCTTCATCACAAAACCATGAAGGTTTACAAGACACTAGTTCATAAAACCATCTAGAGCCTTAACCGTAGTTTACAAGACACTACAAGACCCTTATTCTAATCGTCCCACAAAGATTATCATACTCTATGTAGAATAGCTAGACTGCAAAAACGCAGGCCCCATGGCAGTCCCTTCTGTATTCTAAACCCTCAATCCTGAACCCTAGATGCCCAAAGCCGAACAGGCAGATCTTCTGGATGCCCTGAACGAGATCGGGTTTCGACCCAGGCATTCAGGGTTTAGGAATATTTAGGGTCTATAAGGCTTCATGTATCCATATTATACTTTAAACTTAGGCCCCACAGGGGCCCCTATATGGGGCAAAGGGTTGTGTAGGAGGGGCTCTGGCTGTGAGGTGCAGGGTTCGGGGTTTAAGGTTTTGGGTTTAGGGGTTTAGGGGTTCCGGGGTTTAAGGTTTAGGGGTTTAGGGGTTTAAGGTTTAGGTTGCAGGGCTAAGCGTTTAGGGTCCACTTTGGGGTAAAGGGTTAGTAAGTTAAGGGTTCAGGCTTCTGTTTTCTATCGGATGTTCCTGACATTCCCATAGCACGAATAGTTGAACAGCAATCTTAGTGATCAACATCATACAAACTAGAGTTAAAATCATGGTAAACTCGTAAGTACGCAGGGAATACGTAGGTACAGTAACACGAATTACAATAGCAATAGCGCTAACAAATAGAAGAATAGTAGTCGTAATCGTATTATAGATAGCACTGCTACTACTAATACTGATCAGAATATTATTGATGAGTAACAACAATTGTAGTAGCAACAATAATCATAATAATGGCATTGGTAAAGAACCTACGGCTCAAGCCACGCCTCTGCAGTGGTCATTTCGGAAAGACGCCACCTAGTCTGTCAGGCTTGTGCAAGTATCTGACTATGTTTAGTTTAGGGTTTAGGGGGTTTAGGGTTTAGGTTTGTGGGGTATGCTCTAGCATCGTATATGACGAACCTACGGGATACTAATTGTTCAGACTTCTACATTCAGTTGTTGCAAGGCCGCAGGTCTTTTGGATTATCCTTGGCTCTGGTGCATCTCCAACTCGGATGTAAGCGTGTTCATTGTGGTTTAGGTTTAAGGTTTCGCAACGCAGGTACTTACAGTAGAAGCCAGAAAGTTGGAACATCATTAGCTTCATGCTCTTAGAGTAAAGTATAGGGAATCCCAGCATGAATCATCCTAAATCCATGTTCCAACTTTCTGGGGTTCACTATATAGTCTTACTTATTACGTCCACTGATACTCCTACTTGGAGGATCAGGAGATTTGGTAAGGAAGGTTGTAAGTCCCTGATTTATAACCCTGGTTACTAAGTCCCATGATCCTCTAAGTATAGTAGAAGCTAGAAAGTTGGAACATCATTAGCCTCCTGCCCTTAAGGTAGAGTATAGGGAGTCCCAGCATGAATCCTCCTAAAACTATGTTCCGGCTTTCTGGGGTTCACTGTATACTGTGGACCCTGAACTCCAAACCCCGAAACCCCTAAGCCGTAAATCCTAGTTCCAAGCCCTCAGCCCCTAACCCCCGAAGCCCCTAACCTCTAAAGCCCTAAACTTTACCTAAACCTTAAGCCCTAAACCCCTAAACCCCCAAGCCTAGCCCCTAAGATTCCTCTGAAGGAGCCCCTGATACCTTATGCAACAAATCCCCGATCTAAGCCCTAAGCCCTAAGACCCGTATAGATCCCCTTACAGAACCCCCTAAACCCCTAAACCCCAAACCCCTAAACCCCTAAACCCCTAAACCCCTAAACCCCTAAACCCCTAAACCCTAAACCCGCTAAAGGAACCCTAGACCTAAGCCCTGAATCTTAAAACGCACAGGAACCAGACAGAGCGCGCAGCTTTGCGAGAGCTCCTCTTCAAAGTGGTCTCATTGGAGGCCCACTGCTCTTTAGGGTTTAGGGGGTTGCTTGGAGGGGCAGGGGACTTAGGTAAGTAGGTTATATGTAGAGTTATAAGTACCCTAAATGGAGTTACACCCATTATAACCCTACTTTTCAACGACTTACTAAGTCCCCTGCCCCTCCAAGTAGGGTTTAGGGGTTTAAGGGATTGGGTTTAGGGAGTTTAGGGAGTTTAGGGGTTGCGGTTTAGGGAGTCGAGGGAGTTTAGGGGGTTGGGGGTTTAGGGTTTAGGGATTAGGGATTGAGGGTTTAGGGTTTAGGGGTTAGGGGTTTAGGGATTAAGGGTTTAGGGTTGAGGGTTTTAGGGAGCAGGCTTTTGGGTTTAGGGTGTCGGGGGGTTTAGGGTTTAGGGTGTTAGGGGTTTAGGTTGGTTTATGGTGTAGGGATTAGGGTTCATGGTCGGAGGGGCGTCTGGAAGGATCCGGGGACATGGTAACTTAAAAGATTCCTTAAAGGATGTCTATCTGGATCTTGAATGAGCTCTATAAGGGCTCTTAAAGAGTTGCCGGTGTGTTTTAGAGTTGGCTCTGGGGATAGAAATCAGGTTCCGATACTTCCGTGTAATTGCTTGTACATAACCACACCTAAGGTACTGATAACCTACCTTAGCCTACCTTGCTAAGGCCCAGTGCGATTGTCGAAAGCCCCCGAATCAAAAGTGCGGGTGAGAGGCAATATCCTCTCGACATCGTCAGACTCCTGGAGACCAAAGGCAAGCCGCTCTTCCACCCAGAGACTCCAAAACACTTTAATTAAGGAGTATACCTTATAAGTCTTTTTAGGATCCTATTGTAATTTAAGGTATATTCCTTAACTGGAAGTGGTGTTTTTTTTTTTTGCTGTGGCCCCGCCGGGTCTTTTTAGACCCGATGTAGTACCCCAGACATTTT